>JASSUY010040618.1:0-22140 GCA_032466535.1 Forpus xanthops | reverse complement strand
CAGTGCCTCACCACCCTTACAGTAAACAATTTCTTCCTCAGATCCAATCTAAACTTCCCCTGTTTAAGTTTGAACCTATTACCCCTTGTCCTATAACTACAGTCCCTCATGAAGAAACCCTCCCCAGCATCCCTATAGACCCCCTTCAGATATTGGAAGGCTGCTATGAGGTCCCCACACAGCTTTCTCTTCTCCAGGCTGAACAGCCCCGATTGATTTGATTATACAAGATGATTCTGAGTGTATGTCAGGTTATCAATCCAGAAAAGGTATTTGTCAGCTTATGTTTGTTGTTGTTGTTCCTTATACAGATCTAGAGCTAAGTTCTATATCATTTTAGTAGCTGAAGCAGATATTGATTACCCTTCTCTAAAACTGTGATAGCAGCAGCCAGATAAATTTCACTGAATCATAGAATGGTTAGAGTTGGAAAGGACGTTCAGATCATCTAGTTTCAGTCACACTGCCTCCATTTATGTATTTATAACCCCAGGAGGACTGAACTTATTCATTCCATTTGATTTTTAAGGATAAACAACTCAAGTTCAAGCACTGTAAACCTTGAGCTGCTGCTGTATGAGCAGTTTGCAAACTCTCCAGCTATAAGCTTTCAGTTAATCCAGGTATCAAACTACTGTTGTGGTGGTTTCCTTAGGAGTCTTGAGTCAGCAGGGGCACTTCAGGTGAACTTTGAAAATACCTAACAGTGAACAACAGCTATATTTAAACAATATTTTCCTTTGGCCCCATCCCTTGTCCTGGTGGCTGAACTAGTAGAGGATTTCTTACTGCTTTGAATGCAACTACTTTATTGGTGACTGTAAACAATATAGAAAAGAAACATTCTCTTGTCCAGAAAACAAAGTAATATTTGTAGTGAGAAAGGGCCTCTGGTACCAGATTATTAGGGTTAGGGAAATCCAGAGCCTGAAAACAGACTGAATTTCAGTTTCCAATCCTTTGTTTGCTTGGTGGGGGCTGATTTGTTTGTTTGTTTTGTGGATTTTGTTGAGTTTGTTTTATGATTGCTGAGAAAAACTAGAAGTAGTTCTGCATAATAGAATTTTGGCTGTGCACAATGCTTTGTGCTTCCTAACAGCTGACTCCCTGATACAAGCTATATGTCTAAATTTCTAGACTACAGTGATTTTGCCACTGTCAAAATTGAGGAAAAGGTATGCAAGTTCTGATTCCTGACACTTGAGGTATTCAGTATCTGCTTATAGGCAGGTTCCTGACACATTCTGTAGCTAATCCCAAATTAGAAAGACTCGGTGTGAAGCTATTTGTCCTCTCATTGGGCATGTCCTTTCTGATGAGGATGAAGTTCTTGCAGAACAGCATGGGGAACTTGTACTGATGTTTTGCTTTTTATATCAAGATATATTTTGGTCTCCAGTTATATAAAACACCACTGTAGTGCTTTTACTCTCCTTGAATGTCCTTAGCCCTTGCAGAGATCAAATAACAAATTTAAACAGTAGTCAATTTACAGTTAAGTTTTAAAACCTATGAAATCACCTATAAGCTTCCTTGTATTAAACAGGGCAATTACTGGAATAGCAGTCACTTGCAATGGGTCTTCTGTTTTCACTACATCCCACGGTAAGTATTATTGCAAAGGTATTTACTAGACCCTGCAATATAAATGCAGGTTAATGTTTTGTGAACAAAATTGCATGAAACCCTGCAATATAGTTAAGATTGAATCCCATTAATATCTTCATTGACAGCAAAGACAATGTCAAATGTTATATTTATGGAATCACTGGGGATTTTATAGTCATGAAAAGAGCAGCCCTAGTCTGCCAAATGCATGATCTTTGTTCTCATTTCATATTCAATTCCTTCTTACTGTTTGAGAGTATTCATATGCAAAGACTAGTTCTGTTTGGCTTTTGGATTCTCACTTTGAAAGTCTCCTATTATAAAAACTAAGTTAAAGGTATTTTTCCTGTAATAATTTACGTACATGAACTTGTTAAGTTTCAGATCACTTAGACTCAAAGATCTCAATATCATCTATATTTAGGCTTGGGAAGGTGGTAATTTCTCCTCTTAGATATGGCAGTTTTCTTACAGTCTGATGGGCATGGGGGAGCCTGTCTGTAGCTGGTGTAGAACAGGATAGTTCCAGGCTTCAGTCACAAGCTTTAAAAAGAGTTTAAGACTATGAGAAACCTATGCATACTTTTCATTGTAAGATATTTTAATATTCAATTAGGACCAAAATTACTATCTATCTTTTATAATATAAAGCGGTCTTTTTATCTTCTATTTTGTCCATTATCCCCAGATTCGACTTTGAAGATGTTTTCTAAGGAATCAAGAACAATCCAGAGAAGCGTGTCCTTTTCAAACATGGTAAGCTGCTGTCAAAACAAAAACAAGATCATTGGGAATCTTCTGAAAGCTACTCAGAGAAATGGCTCTTAGTACACATCAGTGCCTCTTTTCTTCTCCTGCCTACTCAATTGTATTGTGTGTGAATAATTTAGCAGAGTGAATTGAGACTCTGTCAGGCCTCCAGGGAGACAGAGTGCATTCTTGAAACATGGGAGCATTAGATGGTTGCTATTCTGTGCTAGCTCTGTTCTGAGTTGCCCTGCTATCCAGGAAAGGGCTTGCAGTAGACAAATAGCCTGGCATGAGCAGAGGAGTCTTTCTGAACAACCTTGAACTGCCACTGGGATCAGAATCACAAAGCTTAAATTCCACCCATGTGCTCACATCCAGCATTGCCTGTTTGAAGGCTATGAGTCAGCAGAGGAAAACCAACCACACAGAGTGGAATCTCTGCTGTGTGAATTTGAGCCATCTTTCCTCAATAAACAGTGATCTCTGCAAGCTCTGAACAATTTTTTTTTTTTTCTCTGCTTCTACAACAGACCTTGGAAAGAGATTCTGTGTTTGATTTTCTGTGCTTGAGCACTGTGGGCAGACCTGGGTCATAGAGATTCACTCCCAACTGTCACGTTCACAATCCTTTATTGATGCAAGATACTAAGATACAACAACCTTCTCTACCTTCATCTTGGGGTGGGGGGATGTGGACAAAAAAGGCAAAGGGGTTGCCTACATATAGCATGCTATGGCTTCTAACAGGTCCCCAGGTAAGGTGCAGAATCAAGACCCTGTGGCCTGCCATGGCACACACTAGGTGGTGAAGGTAGGTACAGCAGTGCCTAATGCTTTAGTCAAAGCAAAATTAGGATATGTTGTTTCTTGGCACTGTAAAAAGGGAGCACTTGACTTCTAAGCCGAAATTAATATTTCTCATGAGGAGGCCTTATATACCTTTTCTTTCTTTATTCTTCTCTTCTCTGTAGTCCTAGTGCTGATCTGTTGCAGCAGTGCCAGAAGGAATAGTCTTTTTACAACCCAGCATCTTGCTGGCTTTTTTTTAAAACAGATAGAGAACACGACCAGTAATGATACTAGTTAGAAGCACTGGGCTGATTTTACTATTTTTTTTTTTCCCTCTTGCTGCTTCCATTGATGGTAATGTAACTGAGCATCTGGCTGTAAGGAATGTTCTTGTTGAGAAATGCAGGACTTAGTTATGCTTATTGTTTGAAAGAGCTGAGGTGATACGTAGCTGTCATGGAGAACAAACATCAAAGGAAACCTTCATTTTTAGGTTCTGTTAGGTGATTGCATCTAGAATTGATAGTACCTTACAGATTAAGAGCTGACCCATTTTCTCCTGAGTGAGGAATTGCATACCATGTCCCTGAGAGACCAGCATTTTGAAAAAGGAGCTCCATCAGTTCTGTATGTATTTCTGAACTTCAGTGCTTCCTGTACATATACCAGGGGTCAAATACTCTTGCTGTTCAGTGTCCAACCTATAAAGTTGGGTTTTCTTGTGTTCATATAACACCTGTATGTTGTGTGTATGGAAGATTAAGATGCTTCCTGTTCTCCAGAAGCATTGGGTAAGAGATTGAACACTATTTCCTTTTCTCTTTCTTGCAGGCTTTGTCATCTTGTCTAATCTTACCAGGAGATACCACTGTCATAAGTTCTTCGTGGGACAATCATATGTGTGTATTTACTACTTACAGACTTTATTGAATTACACTGAGTGCCTTGATTGTTATGCTTATGGTTTTAGATAATGATACAAATATTCATTGTTAAGATGCAGTGTCTGTATTTCTACTTGATTTTCCAGTAAATTTGTTAGAAACTGTAGAAGCAAAGTTACTTTCATCTGTTTAGAAAAAAACCCAAAGTTTTATGAAGACATAATGCTTTTATAACCTTCTCCTGCTAGATATTTTTATTCAGTTGCATTTGGAAGACAGCAAGACATCTTAATGGGACATGATGATGCAGTCAGTAAGATCTGTTGGCGAGATGGGCGTTTGTATTCTGCGTCTTGGGATTCCACTGTGAAGGTTTGTATATGGGTTTGTTGTACTTCAATAACTATTTATCTCTAGTGCTTTATAATATTCAGCCAGTCAAATGCTTTGGAGTCGATGTACCTGTTGTGCTAGAATAATAACTTAGTGTCACAGTAAATTTGTTACTAGACTATCTTCTTCATTTAACTTTATCTCAACTGTTTAAAGATTTAAACTGTTACTTTAAATTTCATTTCTTCTAACTTACTCTAAATGTAGGGGTTTTGGAGGCAAACTGTATTTGTTAGAGAAACTGGAGTGTTCTGTGACCTTGACTGGTGATTTTGTTTGCTCAAGTAGAATAGGCTTCTGAAATGTTTCACTTGTGTAGTTTATGTTCATCAGCTAAGCAGACCAGGAACTTGCTAATTTAAAGAGCATGCCTACAGCTAGGTGAAAAGGTAATTTGAAAATTAGAGACAGGAAAGGATGTATATGGCTTTTTGGTTAAGTATACATTCAGTTCAGTGATGTACCTGTACTTAAGCAGGCTTCTTTCCGTAAGCTATCTGTAATCAGCATAGTCATGTTTAGTATGTGGCTCTGCTTAGGGTAAGAGTTCAGGTGCCATTTGCTGTTGTTGCATTCTGCCACGCAGGCAAGGTCCAAAGTTCACACAGGCAGCCCTCCTTGTAATGGGAGAATTCAGTACTGAAGAAACTCATCCAGGATTGCAGTAATGCTTCCTTGAGCAAATTGAAATATCTGTGTTGTAGGTGTGGCACTGTGCTCCTGGAGAGACTTTGAGCAGTAAAAAACACCACTTTGAACTGCTGGCAGAGTTGGAACATGAAGTTAGTGTAAGTATGTGGATAGAGATATGGTATCTCAGAACATGAAAATTAATTGTTCATTAAAATCAAAGTCAAGATCTAGTACTAAAGCACAAGGATTGGGGCTCGGAGTGTGTTGTTGTTGGAAATGTGTATGTAGGGGAGGGGGCTGGTTTGTTTTTTGTGAGTTTTTTTGTCTGATGTGTCCTGCATCAGTGTTCTCTGCTTCCCTGGTTGCATTCTACTCCTGGGGACTTTTTAATTTGTCTTGCTTAGCTTGTAAGCACAAAGCTCCAGGGCATGAAAGGGAGGACTAGGGACTTTGTTTCTGAAAAGAAAGCAGCAGACAAAGACTCGTGTTCTTCAGGTATTTGCATTGTTACAGCTTCTTAATGTGGATTTGCCAAAGGCAAGCAAATGAAAAAGAATTCTTCCAAGTTCTTTACTATGCTCTAAAATACATTAGTGGATTTCACTGTAACTATATTAAACACGTTGTGTGAAGTGAATCATAAATGTGTAACTGCTAACTTTTATTTATAGTCTCTAATGTCATTCTAGTAGTATGTTTAGAATATACTGTGTTTTAAACCTGATTAATGTTTAGGTTTTATAACAGGTCACGTAATAGGCAAATACTAAGTCAGTTCTGATAACACTTAAGAACCGTACTCAAGAGAACTGGAAACAACTGACAGCTGGGATATATTTTAAAAGTAAAGAAAAATTTCGCCCTTAAGGGCAAATTCTTGCATTTAGATGGGGAGGGCATGGGAACTAGAAACAGTCAAAAATGGTAATTTCTGTTAGATTCTGCAAAGAAAAAGCATTTTTTAAATAACATCAAAGAGACCTGTCTTCTACTTTTTACAGGCAGGATTTGTAATAATTAAGGATGTTGCAGAATTAAATGTAAAAGCTTTTTGTAAATAAAATACCATCTTACAGATAATGGGCTTGCTTTATATTGTGCTTAAAACCTGTCTCAAGATGGCTTACGTGAAAGAATAGAAAATCATGGGATGTTTAACTTCCTAGGTAAATACAATCAACCTTAATGCTGCAAATACTATACTAGTGTCTGGAACCAAAGAAGGTACCATTAGTGTTTGGGATGTTACTACAGCAACAGCGTTGCACCAGTTACCATGTCATTCTGGAACTGTGTTTGATGCTGCTTTTAGTCCTGGTATGTTGGATTTCAATTTTTAATATGCATCATTGGGAATGTCAAAGGGAATTTTGTTCCTCATATCATGTAATACAGCCTTCTTGTTGGAATTGCTACTTTAAGGGGGATGTTGAGATGTTTTGGATTGCCACTCATCTCCATTATAAAGGATCTATTAATTGTAAACCAGGCTATACTAGGTTGTAAACCAGTGAGTGGTCTCAACACTTAAACCAACTTTGTTTATCATTGCTTGTTTAGAGACTTAATTTTTAACAAGTTATCTATAAATACATAGGCCAGGCAATGCCTCATCCAACATGGTCTGTCACAGACTGCTTTGGTAACTAGGAATGAATGCCTAAACATGTTTTTTTATTGTTACTTCTTTTGTTTGCTTTTGCACAGACAGCAGACATCTACTAAGCACAGGAGAGGACTGTTGTTTTAAAGTAATAGATGTACAGACTGGAATGGTTATATCTTCTGTAACCACTGGTGAGCCACAGAGGTAATTCTGACAACATGCGGATTGTGAAGCTGCATGGCCAGCTCTGGAGATGTTGGTGATAGCAGAATGGAAAGGGCAGTAATACCAGCTACTTTGTTTTACTGAATTGCTTTTTAAAGTGCAAAGGCTGACATTCGAGCATGCTGTGTGCATTAAAATCAAACTTTTCAACCTGGGACATAACCAGTCAAGTATCTAAGTAAATAACTCATGTTTTTTCTTAACAACAACTTTCACATCCATGAAAGATAATGGGTGCTTTAACTAAGCTTGTAGCTTCCAGATCTCTAACAGAGACAGTTCTCTTGCTTGTTTCAACTGCCAATGATCTTTTTTAAGTATTTATTTTTTGCAATGCTTCTTTTTGTTTCAATAATCTAAGAAAAGATTAACTATTATAACAGTGATCGCTTTTTTTTTTTTTTTTCACAAACTAGTTCTTTATGGTTTCTGTGGTAAACAGATGGAACCCGTATTCAGTTACTGAAGTAAAAACATAGCAGCCATACATGGTGTACACTTGTTGGTTCCTTTTGTGTGTGCATGCATAGCTGTACATGTATATGAATGTGTATATAAATCTTTTTTTCTTCAGTTATTTCCCTGAAAGTCCTCCTTGCGTGAAGGCTTCAGGAATATGAAGTGACACAAGTGAAAATGGTGGTTCACGAGAGCCCCCCTGGGTACCATAAACATGTACAGCTGATTCGGTCCTCTTCTAGTACAGGAATAAATTTCATCCTTCTGCTAGGAAAAGGTGGGGTTTGCTCTAGGGTGGTCAAGAGAAGCAAGTTTGGGTCATGACTCTTTAAAGTAATTTGGCAAATAACCTTTCCAGAAAGACTGTGTTAGAGAGTAGAGTTTCCTTCAGTTCTTTTTGGCTTATTCAGTTTAGAAATATTTGTCTCTCATTATATGAGAGCTTAAGTGAATTAACTCCAGACTTGCTTGCAGGTGCTTCAAATGGGATGGAAATACCATCTTATCAGGAAGTCAATCTGGTGAATTACTGATTTGGGACCTTCTTGGAGGAAAAGTTACTGAAAGACTCAAAGGACATACAGGTATGCCCATTATTCCTATTCTCAGATTGCATGGAAGGTTCCTGTCTTCATGCTCACTTACTATTGAAAAGTTTGAGAGTCATCTGCACATCTCATTGTGTTATCTGGAACACTAGAACTAAAGGGAGGTCCCCATGGGCCTCCTAGGAAATATATTAACAGTGGAGGAATATGGCTGTTTACAAGACTGGCCAAAGGTAAATGACCTGGGATTGTTCTAATCCTTACAACATTACAAAAATTATCGGTTTTCTATCTCATAACCCCAAGTGTAGTATAGACAGCACTGTTGTATGCTTTGTTGAAGTCCATCCAGACTGAGAGTCTAACATCAAATTAAGTTAACTAGAAAAATAGTTTGGGATGGGGATTTATAGGCTTCTTAAATATATGTGTATAGGCTTCAGTACATTAGTAACCAGGCTGGGTAAAAGAGAAACTATCTATCTGTTTTATTCTGTTTGGTTTTTAAGGCTGCCTTGATGAACAGTTGCTTCAAGCTTCCATATCACAAGCTTGTACTCTGGAACTTGACCTGTATAAACGTCATTCTGTAGCTAGAGAAATCATTAGAGTAAATTAGATTAGATGTAGGTTTCTAGGCATATTCTAGAAAATGTGCATATAAGAGAAGGCCAACTGTTGAAGAGGAAAAAATCCCACTTTCTAGAAAAACCTCCCCTTGTCCCCATGAATCTTTTTGCCAATGTGCCATCTTCATTCTGTACTGTAACTGACATTGCCCCTCTAAGTACCCAAAGCCAGCTGAGGCAATGTAGCATGCAATCGTTACTGTGAACACAGACAGCCATGTAGAAGCCAATTAACATTCTTCATAGCATATGTAGTCTCAGTGTAAGCCAAACTAATGATCAGATGATCCTAAACTCTTTCAAAAAGACCTGTTCGATTATCTTGAGTATTGCCTCTATTTGCATTTGGATTTACTTGTTTGGTTGTTTTTTATTCCCCAGGTGCTGTAATGTCCATGTGGATGAATGAACAGTGCAACAGTGTTATTACAGGAGGGGAAGACAAACAAATCATATTCTGGAAACTGCAATACTAAGTGCCTTTCCCTCCAGATATTTAAATGAACTCTTATTTTAAACAATACCTTTTAAAGGAACTTAACTGTGTGCAATGATGGCTGCTGAAGTTCAACCAGATAGGAAGCTTGGTTCAACTACAACTTTCTGTTACGGTGACTTCACTGAGAGCTCTTAACTTCTGTAGTGTATGCATTTATTTTTCATGGACTTATACTGAAACTGCTTGTCTAAAATGATCTGAGGTGAAATTAAAGACCTATTTTTCTGTAATTAAAGAGCTCTTCACTTGCAATCATTGTGTGATTTACATAAAATGCATAATAGCTGGCTGTTTGAACTAGTTTCAAAGAAACAGCATTTGCATTAAGAAATCTTTAAGGATGCTTGCAGCTTAGTGCCACATCTCATGCCACAATGTATGTACCTCCTGGGTAGTCAACCTTTCTTTCTAGTGAAGATGCATATGATGGTAAATACTATTTTGAACACTATGGCAACTGTTGCTCTGAGCAGTGATGGGTCTCATCTGCTGTCTAGTCTTCAAATGTGTCTGTTTGCAAAGGCATAGAGGAGAATAACAGTGTATTTCACATTGCTTTTTCCACTTACATTAGCATGGAAGGAAGCCAAGCATAAAATTGATCCCCTAACAGAGAACAGTCACACATACATGGAATGTGTAAATCTTCCCTCATAAGGGGCATGAAGCTGGTCTTAATTACTACTGCCTTATATCACTTCTCTTACTATCCTTCTCTTAGTAATCTTTGGCATCTTCATGCTTGCTTTGGTGTTCTCAGCCCCTTTCAACTCAAATCATCTTTCAGGTGGAATTTAAAGACAGTGTTTAAATACAGCTGTAGCTTGTGGGTTTATCCTCTGTTTTAACCCAGTGATAAAGCAGTTCTGAACTGGGCTTACTTACTTTCTCTGTAGAACTTCAGGATATGACTCCCTGCAAAGCGCTGTTCTGAAGTTGAAGAAGACCTGAAGTAATCTTTTAATGGCTGATTACAGCACCAAACAGCTGCAGTTGACATTGCCTCAAGATCAGTATTTATTTCTCTGATGGTATTCTCTGCTGCTGGTATGATGTGTCCAAGACAGGCATTCTTCTAAGCTACATTCAGTCAGTCCTTTGTAGATACCTTGCCTTGGGTTTGACACCTACCATCAGTGCTGCTTTAGCACTGTAGAACAACTGTTTCAGGGTTAAGGGATGTTTTTTTTTATTCCCTCAACTTTTAATTATACTGCAGTTTTATTATTAACATAATGCCATGATGTTAAAGCAAACTGGTATTCCAGCTGCATTACTCACTTGGTTTAGCAAATACTTGAGTCTTTATGAAAGTGATGAGTGTGGTGAAGGTACATGTGGCAAAAGATTAACCTGTATCAACATGCCTGCTGTTACCAATCTATCTTAATCATGCAGCACAGTGTTTGGTGTCTGCCCTGTTTCTTCACCTTTTATTATATTTATTTCCCAAGTATGACTGTGTGTTGGCAAAGAAGAGGAGGAAAAATACCACATTCTACACTTGCCTGCAAATGTCTTGGGTGATTTTGGGCACAGCTATGCTCCTCTGTCATGACCTAAACCAGAGGAACATAACCCTGTCTTGAACTACCTCAGAGAGAAAATACCCTTAACTTTCCTTCGGTTATACATGGATGGCAGATCCTGCATCCAAGGTTTGCTTTGCTATAAAGCATGCTCACACTGCCTAAAGTAACCTTAGCTTTAGAAGGTGGGGTGAAATATCAAGTTAACCTTGTTATTGGTCACATTATCAGTATGCATCAGTGCTACACTGTTTGGGCTCTAGGGATTTCATAGCAAAGCAAGCTAGCTTGTCGAGGAACTTATGGATGACTGCCACAGGCCCTTGTGCCCATAACAGTGAACCACACCAACACTACACTAAGCCACCAATTACTGCCAGTAAGCACTTCCCCCAGTGGTTCCAGAGACATGTAATTTAGTAACTAAACAACCCAATTAAAATGGCTCCCAAGATAAATCCAGTCACCACTGCAGCCTGAGGTAGTGTAATGCATTTCTCTCAGATACAGTACTGCCAGGAAGAAGAGTACACTGCAGCTCAGATCAACAACTTAAGTTCCCAGCTCTACCCCCGTTGCTACTTTTCCTCCAAAGTGGAAAAGGTACACCTAGCTACATATGCTAGCAAGGGACACAAGATGTATTTATCGGTAAATAAGTGCCAAACGCTTTGCATTTTGGTGCAAGTAAATTATTAAGATAACACCAACCTCAGATCCATTCTGGATTTGAATTAGTTTTAGAAGAGCAGTTGAACCGATTCCTCATACCCGTGTTACAACAAATGCCTATACTATGCTGAAGTTACTTGCTTTGATTTTAGGCTACTACCCAGAAGAGGACTAAAATTCAGTAACCCTGCAACAGAAGAAAAAAAGAATAGAAGAAATCACTCAGTAAACCTGTTTTTTAACTTGAGACCACTTTGGAGTCTCACCTGAACATGCTTGTGACTTACTGCAGCAGGCTGACCCTAACCAGCTGCTGAGCCCCCACCAAGCTTCTCACTCACTCACCCCACAGCATATTAACAGAATTAGAAGGGCAATAGCTGGGAAAAATTTGCCGGTTGCAGTAAAGATGGTTTACTGAGTGAAGCTGGGGGGAGTTGGCAGGGAAGAAAATATGATGCACACACAATCACTCACCACCTCCCACCATCATCAGACTGATGCCAGCCAGTCTCCAAGCAACAACTACTTGGAAAGATTCACCACAAGTTACTGCTGAGCAGGATGAGTCTATGATGTCACACTGTGGAATTTTTGCCTTGGTCAGCCTGGGTTAGCAGTCCCAGCTGTGTTCCCCTTCAGCCTCTCTGCCACCCCATCCTACTCACTGAGACAAGGGACAGAGCAAGAAACAGAGAAGGCCTTGACACCCTTCAAGTGCTGCTCAGCAGTAGGAAATACATGAGTGCATTATCAACAGTCACAGTTCACAAATACAGCACCATACCAGCCACAGTAAAGAAAGTTAACTCCATCCCAACCAGACCCAGTACACCCACCAAGCTGCAAACAATTTGAAATGAGAAATGCAACTATACAATTTGTACATATTACAGAACAGCCAGGCTGCTATTCCAAGTATTAAACTGAAAGGAGCGAGTTAAGCATCTTGTCTAAAGTATCCCAGACCCACCCTTTAAAACATTTCAACATTGTAGGCAGCAAGATTATTCAGAAGGCAATTTTAAGCTTGTCTTTGTTGTTGGATGAGAAACAGGAAGTTTAGATTGGATGTAAGGAAGAAATTCTTTACTGTAAGGGTGGTGAGGCACTGGAATGTGTTGCCCAGGGAAGTTGTGAGTGCTCCATTGCTGGCGGTGTTCAAGGCCAGGTTGGACATAGCCTTGGGTGGCATGGTTTAGTGGGAGGTGTCCCTGCCCCTGGCGGGGGAGTTGGAACTAGATGATCTTAAGGTCCTTTCCAACCCTAACTATTCTATGATTCTATGAAACATAGCCACTCTTAGCTCATCTTAAGTACACACACAGAGTACCTAAAGTTTCAGTCATTTATTTGGTTATTTCTGAATCTTTAAGAACATGGTTAAGGCGAGAGATAAGCATATTAGTTACAATTTGTATAACAAGTAATAGAGTAGCTGTACACTACTTTTGTTTAACATACTTACTTACTGAATTATGCCTTTAGCTATATTCAGCTTAGCTGGCATTCTTGTGTAAACAGTATTTACTAGAACAAAAAGATTAAATAGTAGTAGCCATACTTCTAAAAAGCTGTTTCAAATCTACTCTTGCAAACAGAAAGCAGTAAAAATACTCATTTGTCTTAGACATACAAAGCACAGCATTGTCTTAGATAAGAAGTAACTTTGCAAGTAATATCTGGTTCCTTTAGTCACAATGGCTTATAGTAGTACTAAGCTAAATAAAAGACCTACGAAAAGAAGTCATAACAATTGGAATTTCACATTTGTCAAGCACATAAGGCTACAAGTTTTACAGTTTGTGAATATAAAAAGATATGTTGAACTGTAACATTCCCAGCCATTATAGATGCAAGTACTTGATGCAGCATATCTTCTCTCAGCCTCCAGAAAGGCTCATGTGCAGAAGAAAGAAATCACTGAGTATAGTAGGCCAAGTTTAGTGGAATCATCATTACGTATATGTACATACGAACATACATGATGTAAGTTTAGACTTCAGGAACGGAGTGATCCATCAGGCTTTTCATAATGCTAGCTGCCATCCTAAAGAAAAGGGAAAGGCATTCAGTTTTAAGAGAAAACTGTGAAAGACCACTAAAGCTTCTGATCACTATCTTTTACTTTGTATTAAAGGGAGGGGAATGATGAAGTTGTCCTTTTGCTCCACTATTTCTAAAAGTATGTTGCTACTGAAAGCTGCAACAAGCTGTGCTCACAGAAGAGAGGGTCATAGAAGAGAATCCCATGAAACAAAATGGGTTTATTACTAACTGAGGTGCATCACCAACATCTTTCAGGATGTGGGTATGTGTGCAAGGCAGAGTAGTACCACAAACAGAAGGGAAGGAGGGCAGGAGCAAAGGTGACTGTAAGATCAAGCCCCATTTTTTAGGAAAGGAGTACCTAGGGGGCAGGGAGAATGGGGACAAAACCCACACCCCTAAATTATACATGAAGCATTATTAATCTCTAGCAACTTCAAAAGCATTTTTGCATTTTAGTTGTAGAAAGCCTCTGCTGCCAGTGGATTAGGAAGAATTACTATGGGGATTACCATTATTCCCAAACATAATGTTCACTTCACCAGAATTAGTTGTACTAGAAGCAACATTTTAGTTATAAGGTAACCAACACTTGTGTTATCCACGTATTGTGAGGTTCTTGGAAATTCACCTACAGTCAGATTACCTTTAGAAAAGGGTTTCTCAAGAGAAGAAAAGGCAAAGGAGCATCACTCATGGAATAACAGTTTGAAAACAGAAGCAAAATGCAGTTGTTTTACTAAAACATCAGGTAAGTGCTTCCCTTACCCTTCTCAAGCCTTCATGGTAAGTTTGTGATAAGACCTAATTACAAGTACAAAAATCAATCACTGTCAACTTGATTATACAAGCACCACAGCTGCATTGTTTATTACCTACCTCTTGATTATATAATCATAAATACTGGAAGGCATGACTGTAATGGTCACTACATTTCCAGCTGTTGCCAAGATGTCTGCAATCTGGGGGTCCTGTTATTAAACAAGAAGTCGTATGAACAACATTACCCAAGATGACTAACAAAGCAGCAGTTCAAGAGCTTTTTCTAGACACATTTCATGCAGCTTAAGAGACCCACAACTTCTTGGTTGGAGTATCTAACCTTCAGGGCACACCACCCAACCTGCAATGCCAAATCTGGACATTTGGTTATCAGTATCTTTCATGAACTGACTGGAGAAGGGATATAGACATTATGCACAGAATTCCTACTAGAGTTTGATACAGGCTGGCAGGAAGCAGCTTAAGTTTTTTGCCAGCTAAGTTAGACTAAAGGTAAAGTCAGAGTATTGGACAGAAAGAGCCAGAGGAAGGGAATGATTTACCCTGCCTACAGCTGCAAGACTACAGAGCAGCCACAAAACATTCACGTCTCTCCAATCAAGTGAAATTATCTCTTATTACTTACTTTCTTATTTTATGACCATTAAATAACATATTACAATCCTCTCCAAACACAATTACTACACACACACACAAAAGGCTCACAGCCATCCACACTCACGCATACTATTTATTTTACCTTCAATCCAATTACATTCTGGCCATTAATTTCACAGATGTTGTGCTCTGTAAGAAGACCATTTCTCGCAGCAGAACTGTCCTTCACTATTGAGGTTATTTTTCCATTCTTGAAAATGAATCCAACATGCCCTGTGCTGTCCTTATGCATAGTAATAATCCGTTCAAAAGGCCTACAAGGCATTTAAAATGCAAAACCATGTTTTAAGTCTCCTAAGCCACAGAAGGAACCACACACACTGTTTCAGTATCTCTGATTTACAAAAAGATCTAAGAGACTCATAACATTGCCTACAATGAAAAGTAGTTGGGTTTAACTTCATTTTGTTAATTAATTTATACTTGTTTATAAATCTTCCCTATTTTACAGGGAAACCAACAATCTGGATTAATAATAATAATGAAACAGAAAACACACACAACATCCACCCGCAACCACCAACCAAAACCACAAATCAGCACTAAAAACTAAGTTTTCTCTACAACCACTATATAAGGTAGATAGAACAGGCAATTCAAACTGCTGTAGGTAGGCCACAGGATTCTCGAGTATGAGCCTTGCCCAACAACATTTCTATTGTTCTACAAACATTAAAATTGGGTCTTAGAAAGCTAGTGAATCATTACTTAATAGAATTAAAAATCTCTATTGAGTCATTAAACACACTTTTTAGTGAAACTGGTTTTAATTCACATACAAGCGAGAGTCCAGAAGAAAACTATCACAGTAAAAGATGCAGATGTATTCACTAATACAGCAAATATTTTGGCACCATCTTTTATTGCTTTTTTGAATCAGTATAAGCAAAAGTCAAGAGATCACATAACTCTTGAATTCATAATTAAGATCTGGTTTGTTCTACAGCTCCTTAGTTTACCTTGAAAAATTTTGTCCCATCATGCATACTTATGCAAGCATGCATGGGAAGTTTATGAGCTGACAATTACTTGGTCTGTTCCCCACAAAAGGGAACATCTCTGAGGATCTTTATTATTGAAGTACATGGACAAACAGATTTTGCTCTGCCTGCAGTCCTGCTCGAGCAAGGAGAGACCCAAACCCCACAGAATTACTCTGAGACAGATGATGACAATCTGTATCTATAGCTAGCTTTACCTGTCCCGAATGATCATTGAAATCCTTTCTCCAGAAGCCTGTTTCAGAACTTTATGTGCTTTGTCAGAACTCCATCCTGCACAGTTTTCACTATTGATCTGTAGAACTTGGTCCCCAAACCGCAGACCAGCAAGGGATGCTGGAGAGTTTGCCTGAACTAACTGGACAAATATACCCTATAAAAGGGGAAAAAAATAATATAAATAAATAAAGCACAGAAATTCCTCCTTAAGGCTGAAGACCAGTGACAGAACACTCAGTCCTCTGACATTTCCCATTCTCTGTGTAATACCAACAGGACAGAAGTAGTTCGTAACCACCGCTCTTTAAGTGGCAGCCTTTGAAATGTCAGTTTGTTTCTAGATGGTTTTAAGAGACTGACAGATAATTAATGCTAGAATGAAGTTCATAAATTGGCAAATCTGTTCTGTCTAGATCTCTAGACATCAAAGAAACAAGCATAACATTAAAGCCTTAGCTGAAAGCGTAAATACTGCTCTGTTGTAAGAAATCTGAACACCTGGATCAAGACAGACTACTGGTAAATTTGAGTATCTCCTTATGCATTTAACTAATAATTCTTTTACCAGACTCCAGAGTCTACATATAGGAGAAAGAGATTAGCAATGCTAGCAATTCTACAGCAGATTTTTCTTCTTTCATGTTAGTTTTCAACTTTTTATCGGTTTTGATTTGTTAGCACCTCACATAAGAAAACGAGGCACTAAAAAAATATTTCTAGACAAATTACCCCTAAAAACCAAGAACAGTATAGCCAGGAAAACTGCAAACAATACTGTGGGAAGAATAATGTCTTCCATGTTGAGAATCAAAAAGTGCTGAAACAGAGAAGCTCTAGAGCAGGTTTAAGGATCTTCTTGCAGCTAGTTCACATTAAAGAAAACAACCCTACTTTGTAATTATTCCTTAGAACAACCTGCTGCAAGAATTGATAAAAGAGGAACTATTTCTAAGCCATGGGCAGCTCTCTGCATACTGCTGAACTTTAAGCACTGCCCAGTGTTTCCACAAAGCAGAGACAAGAAGTCCTGAACTGCTAACAAGTATCACAGCTGCTCTGAAGGCCAATATCATATTCTGAAGTAAAAAAAAAAAAAAGATAAAATAACAAGCAGAAGAAAATTTTGTGACCATATGCTACCTTTGCTACTCATTTAATCCTGCAGTAAGGTCTTTATAAGCAAAAAGCAAGCTTCTGTACTTACATTGTCAACTGACTTCAGGCGAAGTCCAATTTTGCCATCTTGATCTTTACATAAGATGACTTCACGGATGCCTTGCTTAATTTCTGCTCTGCGAATTCCAATATCATTTCCAGTCACTGGAGCTACCATGTAATTAGTAGAAGGTCGTGTTACCAGTTGCTGATTAAAACAAAATAGCCAGACAACTTAGTTTCAGATCCTTAAAATAGTTACACATCAATTCATATGAAATTATATTAAAAAAAAGCAAAGCCAAAACCAACAAAACAAGTTTAGTCACACCACCAGCTCTTTGTCCCCAGTCTCCCCCCCCCCCCAGACACTGGAAATTCACTGCTTAGTTTTAAGGCTAGATTAAAATAGGCACTATTACTTAAAACAATTAATTTATCAGTCACATAGGCTACTTAAGACAAATAGCCTGGTCTCTAGAACACTAACTATGCATACAGTTTTTATACTTTTGCTTTCTAAAACATGCTTGACTGGTACCTACACCCTGTGGCTGAGCAGCTGCTGCCACTGGAAAGTTTCTCTGCACCTCTTCCTCACTGAGGCTCAGGCCCATATACTGAGAAAGTTCTGGATACAATCTAGGGTACAAGCCTATAAAAGGAAAACAGAACAAAAGTCAGTATAATTGTTGGTTTAACAGAACAAGCGGTTACTACTTTCACATGTACAATTACAACAGCAGAAGACTTGAAATAACATTTAATTTGAAAATTAAGATGGCAGACCCATTTCAATTATGACTGTTATTCTAGCCCAGTTTAGAAAAGTCACACAGCTGAAAATATCCAGCAGATTTCTCCACACCAGAGAGGAGTGGGGTGCAGGGAGAGGAAAGAAAGTGTTAAACCAACAGACTTGTCAGACCTTGAGTGCAAACATTCTGGAAATAAGCTTAATATTGCTCTTAACATTCCACAGGTGATTAACTGGTGTCATTTAGCAAGAGGTAGTTTACAGGAATCTTAAGAGCTCCCCTTCTGTTCTCACAGAACTGCTGGGGACGGAAAAGTCTGCTTGGGAAGCTAGGTGGTACAAAGGATAGCCCTGGAAGCAAGCAAGCTCCACAGTTCACAAAGCTTCAGTTTCTAGCGTTCATTTACAGGTGCATGCATAAGACTTTAGGAATCCACATTTGACCAGAAAAGGAAAGTAACTTTTCTGGGAAGGAATGAACCTCATTGCAAGGTGAATTCCAGTATAAATGAGGCTTTTTTCACTCCTTCATACTTTCGGTGATCATGTTTGCATGCTGCTTCATAAGACTTGTCTGATCTCATTTCCAGATTATCAGATTATAGTTTCACCAATACTGATTAATAAGATTTTAATTAACATTTCTTCTGCTTGTTTTCAAGCCCCTCAAGTTATGCACAAATAATGACGCACGACACTTTTGCAGGTACTTGATCTCTTCCTCATCGAAGACCACAACATATGACATATCTTTGCTTGCTCTATAACATTCTCATTCGAAACAGCGACCTCCAAATAGCAGAACACATCCAAAAGTTCTTGATGTTGAATATTCTCCTGCCTCTGATAGCACAGAAGGATTCCCAGCAGATTTGGCACATTCTATAGATTGAGTAGGCCTCCTTTTTTTGGGATACATTGAGCGACTAATCACTCTACAACCACACGCAACTCCTGACCAATCCATACAAACAGGACATCAAAATGACGGCATTTTGCCAGCACTCACAGAAACTGCAGGAGAATTAAAATTCTGGACAGCAGGAAGAATACTGCCAAGAAGGGAACTGAAGCTGAACCTTTTTGGTTCCTCACACTGTCTAATAATACAGCTACCTTCTGAACCTCCAGAAGGTTGCTGAAATTAACTCAGATCTGGTGAAGTTAGGCCAGCTAAGTATCTAGTCCCAAAAGGAACTATGACAGGCAGCTCTCTGGCGAGCTATACAAATTCCTGCCTTAAAGTCACAATCATCCAGAGAGTAATGGGAGACAAAGTTATATCTACCAAGCTTTAATATCCTATTCACCAGTATTCCTGGCAGCTGATCCAGCACTGCTGCTGCTGAGGCTGGTTAGAGACTTTTTAGACCAAGTGTAACTTACTAACCCAGAGCTCTAACCTAAAACATACTTGTCCACCTTTGTGAAAATACATGGGAGAAAAGGAGGAGAAAGGGGTACAAGTCATTCAGCTTTAGGCCTGATGAATTTCCCACCAGACATTTGATCCCAAAATCTGCTGGAAGCTAATGCTGACAGCATAACAAGATTTAAGTTCCAGATTCCTTGGCCCTTCACTGCTAACGCAGATTTGTGCCTGTCTGCTCCTAATTAAGATTATATGAAGAGGATAGGCAGAAGCAGGCTGCCCAATAAAGCTTACAGATATACATGTGATAAGTAACAACAATTAAGTGTTTGAGGCAAGAGTTAAAACTAGCTCAAGTGGTACCAACAGCAAATCTTCAGGCTCACTTTGAAAAGGTTTCAAAAAGTTGAGAGAAGAGTTAGTGTTGCCCAAAACTTCCTTTTATAAGCAAACACTGGTCTTGACTCCTGTAGCACCTTAAGAAGGTGGATACTGGCATTTCCAAGAGGCATGGTCTTACCCTTGGTAAACAGGACTACATATTTGTAGGCATTTTTTACTGTTCTATTAACTTTGGGATTTCATAGCAACTATCTACAACAGTAGGATACTAGAGTACATGAGCTTACCTCCATCATAAGGAACAGCAGCAGAAGCTTCAGACAAGATTGCTGGATTGGCTGGATTTGAAGAAAAGGCAGTCTGAGCCTAAAAGCAAAGAAATTCATATTATCTTGGACGGGGGAGGGGGGAGGGGAAGGAATAATCTATGAAATCTTTATTATGCAGACAAGAGATTAAGCTATTTCTTCTTTCTCATACATGCTCATTATTATTCACCTTGAAGTTCTCAAGGAAATCTTTCTTTGAAATAAAGAACTTCAATACACTGTAGTAGCATAAAACTACTTTGGTATATCTATCTTCCTCAGAGACAAAGCTACTAAATAATATAGAAAAGCTTTACTGCCAACCTGTTCCATTTTTGTCATTAAGTAAGTTAAAGAGCCGTAAAAGACATATTAAACTTGGCTGACAAAGTTTCATAACTTTAAATTTTAAGGTATGACCTTTGGAAGTGGTTTGCAATTACTTTTTTTAGCTGGATAGCAGTAGCTTTACCACTTTACCATATACAAACATTATTCATGACTTCCGCCATAGTTCATTACAGGCCCCAAGTTCCACACAATCCAATGCTACTACTTTAATACCTTCTGAGAGAAATGGACCTTCTGACATTTTTCTCTACAGAAGTTGCCACTACGGTAAATACATTAAGCTCTATTTCTGTACTGTTTACCAACTCACAAACAGAAAATACCATAAAAGGCAAGCCAGTTTCCTTCCTTCTCAGTACCTCGGCTTCGACTTTTTTTGGTCTGGTGAAATCATGACCAGTGAAAACCGCTGCCCATTAAGTGTGATGGACATAGCTATCCCAATAGAGTTCCTGAGGTTGAATGTCAAAGATGGGAGGGAAATTACTAAATACACATTGAAACATTATGCTGAACAGGACATATAAATCATCTAGCATAACATGACAGTCAAATTACTTAATGTTTTTAAGGAAATCATGCTTAAAAATAGAAGACTTCATAGTCCTGTACTCTCCAGGAAGTTGTTTTATAGAAAAATGTTTCACAGCAAGAATGACTCATTATTTAGGAATATCAAATGATTTTAGAAGAATAGCCTCCAACCGAAATGCTTGACAAAAAGAACAAGCTACAATATTTAATGTACCAAGCCTGTCTGTTTTAACCAGCACTCATTTTAATCTCATTCACTTTTTATGGATACAGACTTTGCCTTTTAGTACCTGAAAGGGGCCTATAAGGATGCTGGGGAGGGACTCTTCATTAAGGTCTGTGCTGGTAGGACCCAGGGTAATGGGTGCGAACTTAAACAAGGGAAGTTTAGACCAGATATAAGGAAGAAGTTCTTTACTGTGAGGGCAGTAAGGCACTGGAATAAGTTGCCCAAGGAAGCTGTGAATGCTCCATCCCTGGCGGTGTTCAAGGCCAGGGTGGACGAAGTCTGGGCAACATGTTCAGTGTGAGGTGACCCTGACCATGGAAGGAGATCTGGAACTAAATGATCTTCAGGTCCTATCCAACTCTATTCTATTCTACTCTGCCCCCTTTTCTACTAGAGTGCTCTCAAATGTATTAAAAAAGGCATTTTTGTAAAGCACTTTCAGGGAGAGGCAAATAATTTAGCTTTTGCTATTTGCTGTGGCCAACAGGTCAAGATAGGTGATTCTCCCCTTCTAGTTTCATCAGACCCCACCTGCAGTACTGCTCAGCTCTGAGGCACCAAATACAGAAGAGAGTGAATCCAGATAAGGCCACAAAGACTATTAGAGGGTTACAGCACCCCTCCTATGAGAAGAGGCTGCGGGAGTTGGGACTGTTCATCCTGAAGAAGACATTGGGGAGACCTTAGAGCAGCCTTCCAGTACCTGAAAGGGGCTTATAAGAAAGATGGGGACAAACTTTTTAGCAGGGCCTAATGTGATAGGACATAGATAATGGTTTTAAACTACAAAAGAGTAGATTCAGATGGGATACAAGGAAGGAAATTTTTAAGTGGTGAAACACTGGACAAGATTGTCCAGAATGGTGCCCCTGGAAACATTTAAGGCCAGGCTGGATGTAGTTTCTGGGCAATCTGATCTAGTTCAAGATATCCCTGCTCACTGCAGGGGGGTTGGACTAGATAACCTTTGGTCCCTTCCAACCCAAATTACTGTATAACACCAGGAAAGATATCAGTGAACTGGAATGGCTTAATTATTACATTTACCACAGTTTTAAACTGCAATCTATAAACTCTAGCAGCTGGTCAGTAAAAGGCTGAAAGAGCACATTCGTGGCTCCAGGCTACTTTGGGGGGGGGGGCGGGGGGGGGGGCGGGG
>JASSUY010040612.1:57882-113197 GCA_032466535.1 Forpus xanthops | reverse complement strand
TATCTGAAGGGGGCCTATAGGGATGCTGGGGAGGGACTCTTCATGAGGGACTGTAGTGATAGGACAAGGGGTAACAGATTCAAACTTAAACAAGGGAAGTTGAGGTTAGATATAAGGAAGAAGTTCTTTACTGTGAAGGTGGTGAGGCACTGGAATGGGTTGCCCAAGGAACTTGTGAATGCTCCATCTCTGGCAGTGTTCAAGGCCAGGTTGGACAGACTGTTGGGTGACCTGGTTTAGTGTGAGGTGTCCCTACCAACGGGCAGGGGTTTGGAACTTTTTGATCTTAAGGTCCTTTCCAACCCTAAGTATTCTATGATATTGTGACCACTATTTCCAGAGTGTCTCATCTCACAACACCCTCTCTGGTGGCTGGGCTCTCAAGAGAGGGACATGATGGCCATCTTTCAGGGCAGCGTTTGAGTCCACCTCAGATTTGTGTTTGACTGGCCAAGGTGTCCTGCTACATGTTCCCCTGGTCCTTTTTATGAGAACTTCCCTCCTTTAGCCATGCTGCAGCAGATGAAGTTGTGATTAAGAGAGTGAATGAATACTTTTTGACCTTTCCACTTTTCCTTCACCTTCAGTTTGATCTGTATTTTCCTCAGAGAAAGATTTTCTGGCAGCTGCTGCTTTGATCACTCTTAACACCTGCCACAACAGATCTCCAGGCTGACCTGGCTGCAGGTGCTAGCCCTGTCCTCTACCACAGGTTCAATGGCAGAGGCTTAAATAAGCAGAGTGATCCCTGCAATTACTGCTATTGAACTGTATATAGTACACTGACACCGAAGCATAGCCTCAAAAAAGAGAGGTTAGACCAGCACCAAGAATTCATTTTGCTAGATGCTGTACATTTGCAAAGCTGTGATTGCTCTTGCTGCAAAGTGTTGGTCAATAAAATGGCTTCAAAGAGCAGCTGAAGCCGAGGCTGCCAGGCTAGCTGGGCTGGATAAGTCCATAGCACATGGCTTGTGGCCCAGCCCAAGCAAAGCATTAGTTATGTTCAGGACTGAGGAAAGTCACCAGGTAAGCAGGACTGCAGAGGAAGAAAAAGCTGCATGTGCTGAGAGCTGTTATGTGCACTCTCTTAATAGCTGTATGCTGTGTTTCGTCCATCTGAACTTTCCTGCCTGCCCACTGTTCCAGGGCAGCAGTTCCACCAACGGGAACAGTAAAAATGTGACCCAGGGGCAGGTGTCCAGGAAAAAACAGACCGTTTGCTGTGCACCACCTCCCAACTGACTTCAGAGAAGGAGCTGGGAGAGGCCATGGAACAAGCTGGAAACACTGGCAGATCACGGAGGAGAGCCACTGCTGCATTCCCTGCTTCACCATGCCAACAAGACACGACTGGCCCATGCACTGCTGCACAAGCCTTGTTCCCCGTCACTCGCTGCGTCTTTTCACCGGCAACACCCCGCAGTCACCCGTCGGAAGAGCCCTCCTGCAGGCACACACCCTCCCTCGCTCGCCGAGGGGCCAGGCCATGGGTAGTCCGCGACACTGGGGCTAACCCTCCCGGAGGGGGATCGCCGGGAAAACCCACCGACCCGAGGTGCGGCCGTGCAACCCATCCCACAGCGCTTCCGAGGGCAGCCCTTCCGCCGGCTCCTGCTCAACCACCCCCGCTGCCCGCCGCGGCCGCAGCACTCCTTCGCGGTTGGCCAGCGCACTGCTAGTTCGACCCTCTCTCCTCTCATTGGCTTTCTGCCGCTTGTCAGTAGAGGGCCCGCCTCCTCCGGTGTCAGCCGTGCTTCCATTGGGCACCGTAGGGAGCTGCCGGTCGCATCGTGCGCTGGTTGGTTCCGCGGGCTGTCCGTCGGCTCAGTAACCAGGCAGCGGGTTGCGGTGTGCCTGTTTCCACGTCAGTGAGAGCGGTGCGGAGCCGGTTTCGCTTGCCCGTGCCCGGGAGGACCCGGCTCTCGGAGGCCTCGCCGGGACCGCCGCCGCCTCTCGCCGCCACCGGGAGGGTCTGGGGGCGGACAGAGGGAGGGCTCAGCCCTCCTCCTCGCGGCGCTGCCCGCCTGACCGATGTGTGAAGCGGCCGCCGCCACGGGTGAGCAGGCGCCGCCATTTTGGATGGGGGGGTCAGTGCCGGGCGGCGAGTACCTGTCGCGATACTGTCGCGACGCGGGGGTGGGCGGGTGGCAGGCTGCGACGGGGAAACGGTGTAGGGCCCGCGGGGGGCGTGAACGGAGCCAAGGCTGCCCCCAGGACGGGCAGAGTGCCGGGACAGGCCCCGCGGCGGCGGCTTGCGGGAGGGGGAGGAATTGGCAGCCGCCCCTCCAGGCCCAGGCGTGACGTGACGCGCGTGGTTGCCTGTCTCGGGTGCCCCGCAGGGCGGGGGGCTGCAGGTGTCGCGGCTCAAGTACCCCCTTACTGTGCGCCAAGTTGTCTTGCTTAAATATCGGTGGAAACGGAGACTTCTCCCGTCATACAGCCAGCTGCTTGGCTGCTGCAGGAGGAAGGCTTGGAGCTGACTTGAGGCGTACGTTATGAAGTCAGCTGGTACCATGTTTCTTGGTTTAAACAGTGTGAAGTAATCAGAAGACAGAAATTGCCCCTCTCGTATTTCCCTTAGGTTTCATTTTTATTCTGCAGTTTTGGCAGATAAATGGGGCTATCTTCTTGGTTCCCAGGCCCCATCTCGTTTTTGCAGCTAAATGTGGAGGCTTGAGGAGAAGCCTGTCCCACCTTCCTTTCTGATGTGCCACCGCTGTCATGTTAGTGCTGCTTATTTTTTTTAAAGAGTGTTCATCACTGCTCAGAGTTTTGTCATTGCTGGACTGTGCGTAATTATAATTTAATACTTTTCTATTATTTTGTCTAGGCATTAGAAGCTAGCATTTGGAGAAACATGCTGACTTCTCTGAACTTTTGCTGCTGGTGATATTCATTGCAGGGTAGTTATTACATGAAAAACCCAGGCAAGTAAAGTTTCCTGGTAGGGATTCACACACCTTCTGCATGCAGTTTAGAAAGAAGCAAAGGAGCTTTTCTGTTGCCATCTGGGCTTCTAGGTAACTAGTTAGCTCTGAGTTAGGCAGGAATTGTTTGTGATTCGTGGACTAAAGGGTGTTATCTTTCTGTTTTGATAGCAGTGTATTGTATTGGGACTCCAGTGGCCAAATTTAGTTCAGAGGCTATTTACGCCTTATCATAAATGGTGCAAATTTAGGTCAACAGAAGCTTACTTTCAAATGCTACCTTTCTTGCAGATGTAGTGATTATGTTTGTTGTTTATTACTGCTATTTATTGGAGCAGTTTCATCAGGTTTGAGTCTGTTTCCATAGCTGAATGTGAAAGTTAGTGATGGGGAGAAGTGACTTTATGGACGTCTGACAGACATTGTTGCTTCTGCTGATAACTCTTGCTTGTTTCCAGAAGAGTGACAGACATTTACCTGGAAGGGAGGGAATGTTTCCTAAGAGTATACCTGAGACTTTCCTTACGCAAAGGAAAAATGTGGGTTCATATGCACTGGGATGTTTTGCAGTAGTGTGTTCTAGGGTTGAGCAGCGGGGTGTTCAGATGCATATGTGAGAGAATATTTGCCGACATAAGGCTCACCAGTGCTTTTATGTGATGATTTTGCACCTGATACTAATTATTTCAGGAGTCTCAGGAAAGGGATTACTGCCCATAGAACATGGCTGAGGGCTTTGAGAAGGTTTTGAAGATTTTCTTATGACATGCTCAGGCATCTACCTTTTTCTACTGATAGTTTTCCTCATCTTGTTAGCAGTGAGGCTCTGAATGCTTACAGCTTTCCTGTTTCTCAGGTGGGCTGAGCAGCTGTGTAGCCTTGGTTTGAAGCTGCCATTTTACTTGTTGAAGTTACACACAGGAGTGAAATCTGAGGACTGTCTGCAGGTTATGAATTTATGAAAAAGAAACAGGAGTTTATGTAGGACTAAATGAAGAGATAAGGAGCTGAAAAGCACTTGAAATCTATTAGGTAACTTCGTGGGTTTTCTGTATAATTCTAGACCACAGAAATTACTCTGGTTGTTTCTGTACTGCCTCCACTATCTTGTGTTTGATTAGAGTGCTCTCACGAAAGGTATCCAGTCTTGATCTGAAGACATCAAGAGGTGTTGGGGCCGTGGCTTTGCTAGTTTTATTTTTTACTGATCTTCAGCATTGGTAGTTCTGTTAATCTGTCCAACCAGCGCTTACACAATATCCCAGTCTTCAGACCATGCCTTTGTAACGTTAAGCCTGAATTCATGTCAGCAATATTTTTTTGTATGTTGGACAAACAGTGATTTTGCTTGACTACTACTGCCATGCTGTCATAAACCAAACTGATCATTTGGTGTTGGTCTGGTAAATCTTGCAACTTTCTCTCTGTAGCTTTACAGCATTTATTTTAACCTTGAAACTTTTTTTCAGTATATCCTTCAGTACATCTATACTGAGCTCTAAAGTATGAGCAGTTGGTTTTAGCAATTAAGAGTTGAAATAATGCATACTGAAATTATCTAATAGCTAGGCTTTAGGAAACGTGGAGTTTAGAGAAACTGTTTCTACAGTTGGTGGAAATGGATGATGCGTTTGGCAGCTTTAGCTTACAAGGTACATCTCTGAAAATAGTTTTCTGCTTTCCTTCCCCACCGGCTGTTACTTATTTTCTGTTTCCTTCTCCAGCATATAGTTGTAAAGGTTCTTTGCATGAATGAAGCTGTTTGGCTGTGGTTTACTTTGGATTGTGTGTATGCTATTGCTTGGCTTACTGCAAGCTTAAATGTAAAGTAAGATTTCCACACACACCCCCACGCCCCATGCTTAAAGATCTGAAAGTGAATTAGTGTCTCCAGCATGATAGTTTAGTTGCATTGGGCAGGTAAGTTTTTGGCATACATAAAGTGATTTATTAATTTATTTTTATTTTTTTATAGTATTGTTGAATAAAGTTATATTTATTGGGATCTGCAGTGAGGAAAGGAGTGCATTCTCAACAAGGCTTCTCAAATAGTTAGCAATGAAAGGATATAACTGCAAAAAAAAACCCTTAACTTTTGCAGGATTTTAATGTTAGGAAAGCCTTGCCTAGCAACATGGATCTTTTGGATCCTTGCTTGAAAGGATCAGCGTGTTCAGTTTCACAGCATATTAAAAGGAAGAGGTGTGTGTTGGAGGTCTATGTCTGTTGTCTTCATACTTTGCTGTTTGGAGATAGCATCAGGTTTAGGAGCAGCTGAGCATTGTAGAGTCTCCTACATTCAGGAAGGACTGAGTTTAACAAACTTTTCTGTCCTGGTTCTTTTAGGTTAAGAGTAGAGGGAAAGAAATAGGAGCCCTAGAAGCAGACTCAGTAGTGTGCAGAATAGCATTAAGCTTTGGCATCACTTTAAATATTATCAAGATTATTGAGTGTCTTTGTATGTGCAGGGCATGTGATACATATGTCTGATATTCACATACTTTCCGAAATCGGGTTGGGGGAGAATTTGTTTCAGTGTCAGTTTACTAAATGTCTGGAACGGCATCTCAAAGGTTACGAGCTCAATATTGTTTTGTAATGGTGAAGACAGGAAAACTTGAGTTTTGAAAAATTTGAATGAATGAAGTATTTCCCCCAAAGTACTTCTGTAGACCAGAGTTTTGATCCCTCAAACTGCCTGTATGGAAATGTGTAAAATGTTGGAATTGCTGAAATAGGCAAGTGAGGAATTTTATGTAGAGGAGAAAATCTCCCATTAATGCCTTGTACAAAAACAAAGACAACAGACTGAAGTAGAAAAAACTTGTTACCAAGGGTATTTTAATGTAGTCAATATATGGAATAAGTTACTCTTGAGGATGGGAACATCTCAAATATTAGACACATAAGTAGAAAGAGTATCTGTGGTTCTGTTATGTACAGCTGTGGAGCGAGGATATAAACCTTTGTTCTTCAGGGTGGAAGCAAACTACTTGGCTGAACTATTTGTTTTTCTGAGTCATGTGGTAGTGAATGAGCTAATCTATTGATCTGGTCTGTCATATCAGTTCCTATATTAGAAAACACTTTTGTCTTTACCCCAGATTGTGTGACACTTAGGAATACCATTATGAATAATTAATAAAGTTCGAAATAGTTTTGCTATTGCAAACATGTAAAAAGCTAAACCAACAAATCTGATGCTCTGCCTTGAGATTGAGGTGGTTTTTTTTGTGTGTGTGTTTGGTTTTTTTTTTTTTTTTTTTTTTTTTAATAATATTTTACTTCCATTTCCATTGTTTACAGGTTCCTGAAGCAAATTAGTCTTACTCAGGATATTTATATACTTGAAGTATTTTTGATAATTCAAACTTGTCAATTAATGCCAAGCCTGACAGATTCAGGATGTATGGTCTGAAATCTCTGTGGTGGTGTTTCTGAGCTCTGGAGTAATACAGCAAAACCTGTTTGCTTCCAGCTTTGCTTTGGCTACGTGAACAAAAATCCTTGCATTTTCTGTGTTTTATTACCCTCCACCCCCTCTTCCCAATTGAGTCCTTTGCATGAGCCTGTCTGATTTCAAGAATTGTGATCAATGTTTCATCTTTCAGTCTTTTGCTTCCCTATGGATGGCCTGTTGTGATTTCAAGCTGGATTCCTTGTTTCCTTTTCATATCTTCTGAAAAAATCTCATTACTTGGCTACTATTTCACTAAATCCCTCTCAGTTGCAGACATGGTATCATCTGACTCTCTTGCCTCTTTATGTGTCCTGTTTATTTCATATAAACAGTTGTGTCTGTTCATTCCCCTCCCTTCCTATTTCTTTATGCTTGACTATGTCTGGGCTACAGCTAGAGTAGAGAGAAGGATCCTATAGTAACCTATTCTTTCTTTTTCTCAGACCATTACAAATATTTCTTGCTTGTGTAATAATTTTTGCCTCTTCTGCCTCTTTCTCTGGGTACATCAGTTTAAATTTTTCCCTGTAAAACCTCAGGCTACATAAGAACAAATTTCTGCCATCAACTTTCTCACCTTTTCTCCCTGTGTTCCATCCAGTTTTGTCTCTAGTTTTGCTCATTTCTTTGTGGAGTTCTTACTCATATATTTTTTTTACCTGCCTGCTTTCTTGAAAAGTTCCCTTTTTTTTTTTTTTCCCCATGAAGAAGTAAGTCTGAAATCAACAGCTGTTATAAATTATTTTGTCAAAGTTTAAAGTCCAGAAGAGCTTTGTTCTGGTAAGCCACTGATGCTTATTTAACAGAGTACAAGATTGGCTTTGTGTTCTGTGTAGAGCTGCAGGACTCCGCATGTTGCTGAAGGTGTGTGTATGATTGCATTGTCATGAGTGTCTGCCCTGGTACTGTAGCATTTTATCCTTCTGCGAGCTTACGCAGACTAGAAAAAAACTGAGTAATGTGCCTTGGCAAAGTTGTCTCTTGCTTCACAGATGCCCTGTTTGCTGTCAGGGTCTTGAAAATACACTCAGTAGTAAAACGCCTTTCTTTTATCTTCCTTTTGACAAAATAACTGTATTTGTTTGCATTCACAAAAGAAAGATTTGAGTTTCTTGCATTGCTACAGGCCTCTTGCTTGATTAGAGCCAAGCTGGTGTTTCATTGGAGGAAAAGAATGATTCTGAGGGACTGGAGATTAATTTGAGTTACTTTTATTTTCAGAATTGTCAGGATGGTAGATAAGAACATTTACATTGTACAAGGTGAAATCAATGCGGTGGTGGGAGCCATAAAGCGTAATGCCCGATGGAGCACTCACACACATCTGGTAAGTTATCCTGAATTGTTGCTACCTCTTTATGCTGTAGCAGCGATGACCTGATTTTAGGAAAGAACCTCAATTATATATTTTTTTTTTTTTTTTTTTTTTTGGCATTTGTTACAGTACTTTATAAGTAAAGGTGGAATAACTTTCTGTATTCTTTCATGCCAGGCAATTTTGGCTGCTTCTGTGCCAGCGACTTTAAGAGATAAAAGGCTGGATATCTGCCTATATACTCTATAAGTAAACAGAAAACCCCTCATTGTATTCCAGTGGGAATCATCTCATTTAGACTTTTATTGCCTGCTATACCAGAGGTTTTGAATATATAATGTTATTTTATCTAGCACAGTGTTTTTATATATCTTGAGTGCTCTCGTAGACAGTCATCATCATGAAAGTCATGAAATAAAAGTTGAGAAAGTCATTATATCTAGAGTATATATTAATTTTTCATATGGCATAGTATCTTTAGCTCTGCTTTGTGACTGCTAGCTATATTCCTCAGTGAAACCTATTAATAGATGCAAACCTGTTTTGTCAAAAGCCATTAATATAGTATTTCCAAGTTTAATGATGTGTCGGTCAGTTTATGGCTTCCATAGTGTAAATATGTGCACGTGGTGAGCTGCATCTGTGGTGTGCTTCAGAATGTCACATGAGTAGTAGATGGCTGTCATCCAGCGCAAGTGGTTTCAGTTTGTCAAAGGACAGTGCCCTTGTTCTAAAAGACATTTCTTCATTAGAGCTCACTGCTACCCAGTAGGAGGTGTGGCTGCAGATGTACACAGCTTGGGGAAACTGCTGCTCCTCCTTATTTTAATATTGTAAAGATAGGCTAAGGCTAAAGGATGCAGCTATTCATATAAATTTTGCACTGTGGTATTTTTTTTTTCTTCAAGTTATTTTAATGGCATCAAATGTCATTGCATTTCTGTTCCCATTACAATCTGCATAGATTAACATTATAGCAAATCCAGATGAGCCATTTCAATATGATACGAGTTAGATTTGCTCTGAAATTTATTGAACAGTGGAAGGCTAATCAGAAATATTTCTAAGGACAATAAAACCAAATCAGAATGCTCAGTCTTGAACCTGTGCTTTGACATTTGAGCTGTATGACATTGGGGAGCACTAACAGGAAAATAAAAATGCTTCTCTTAATGTTGATGGAGTAAATGCACTGATGGTGGTAAACTCAGCCCTGTGAATATGAATGGGTCGTTACAGAACCAATATTAAGATTTGTCTTCAGAAATATGTTTGCCTCATTAATGACTTTCTATATATAACCTATAGGATGAAGAAAGGGATCCCCTGCTGCATAGCTTTAGTGTCTTAAAAGAAGTTCTGAATAATATAACAGGTAAGCTTATAAAGAAATCAGCAGGTATGTATACCTGCTAGGGTATATAACAATGTATGTACACATATACTTGCTCATCTTGGTTACTATCCAGTGGTCAAATATTGAATAACAAGAAACAATATGTGTATACTTTTAGGCAAATAGTACAAATGTAAACTATTACACAAATATCACTGCTGCCATTGTCTGGAGAAATACATGTATGTGTTCATATATGTATATATGCAAATTTTTTGTGAGTGCACTCACACATATATAAATATGCAAGCTTCTTTAATATACTGAAGCTTGTAGTAATATGCAATCTAGTATATTATTGTACAGTCTTTCTGTACTTTATGTTTTCTGATCTATGAATAGTGGGAAAAATCTGCTTAGAAAATAGCCTCCCATTATCTGTTTTCTCCTCTCATTCTTAAGTTTGTTAGTTTTCATATCTGTTATCAGTAATAAGTGAAGCACAAGCTTTATTTTTCACTTGGGTCTTTTGAATCTTGAAGTGAAAGACTTACTTTGTGACCAGTTACACTGAAAGGAATTGGAAATCTGTATTGATTTCAGTAGAACACAAGGCTGTGATGTGTATTCTGAGCTTTTTTTTTTTTTTTTCCTTAACCTGTCTTTGTCACCTTTCCTCACATGTTTTCTCTTTTTGTAATTACAGGAGTGATTGTTTTAAGTGTATTTTGAGAATCTGTAAGTAAGGCTAATCCTGAGCTGTCTCTATATGGCATTCTGCTGTTTCTTCCCAGGATTTGTCTTACTGATTGTAATATTTGAAAATAAGCTTTGCTTGTGGTCCTTTACATTGAGTGTTCAGAGCTGCACTGAACCTAAGTCTGAGTGGACTTTCTGCATTTCTGATTACAAAGCATGCCCATTCTTGTGTTGGCATTGAGCCTGGAATCCCATAGAAAGTATGTTCCCTAGAAGTACAGTGGTGCTGCTTGCAGGTGCTGATGAGAGGTGCTGAGGACATGTACCAGTTCTAAGCCCTTATTCCTTCCTGTTTTGTGGCTGCCTGTAAGTATAGTTCTTTGCTTTGCTTTGCCAGCTGAACTTCTTTTGGCTGTGAGGAGGACTCTTCTGTCAAGTCTTAAGGAATAGCTTACATTTCTGGATTGTATCTTTATTTTGGATGTTATACCCAGACTACATGACAGTCTGGATTTGTGGAGTGTTGTAAGCTCATTCGTCTTCTGTAGGATATGCAGGCAGTCATCAAAAGTGTTTTGGGACAAAATTTTCCTTGTCTTCCTTCCATGAGATAAAATTTTCTTTAAAGACTCCTGAAGTTGTTTGCCATTATTTCAAATCCTGCTTCTCATCAACAAGAGCAGGGCATGACAGGATGCTCATAGATGCAGTATGAGTAAATGTCAGGGACTGGCCATTTATCTATAGTAGCTAGATACAATGTGCTGTTGACTTGTTGGGGAAAAAAACGCAAACCCAGTATCTCCTTGTGTTAGAGAAAGCAAAGATTAGTGTAGAGAGAGATTCAAGACTCTCTGTGAGTGTTAGTCATCATGTAAGTGTGGTTCGTGCTGAGATTATAATTGCTCATATGTGATGATGATAGTTTGTTGGTTTGACTGCACTGGTTTCTTTTAAACAGGCAATTTCAGCCTCAGTGACTGCTGTTTACTGACTAGGGTCTTGAGATAGGACATTGTTGCTATACTCCTTTTTTTTATTTTTTTTTTTTTTTTTTTTTTCAGTTTTAGACATGGACTGGTTCCCAAGGAGTACTTGGGATAATACAGTCTCCTGCCTCATCTTCTAGGCAATGAAGGTTTTTTGTGGGTGGTTTTGGGGGGTATTTTTTTGCCTAGACCTTCCTTTCATGTCTCTTTCATTAGCTCATGGAAACACATTGCTTTTATATTTAAATTTATTCAAGCTGTAATCTTTGACATTTGAGTTAGCTTTTAGTACAATTTTGCATTTATAGTAATATATATTCTGTATTTTCTCAGTCCCCCAAGAACCCATTTTAATCTGTTCCGGATGCAAATTTCAGGCTGCCTTGTCCCATCTCCCCTCTTGCTCTCTCCCTCCCTTCCCCTCCCCCATGGAGCATGTTTGATCAGGTGTGGCAGGAATATCCACTGTCAAGCTGCGCCCTTTATATTAGTCAATATTATCCTTCCTTCCCTCCCACTCCCTTCATTCTCCTCTGGGCTTTACCAGTTGATTTATAATTTTGGAATTCTCATCGGAGTCTGTAATACAGTTTGTTCATTATTTAACCAAAACCTGTTTAATGAGCAAAGAGAGGCAATGTAAATGTTAGGCATGTTGCAGTGGAGTACCTTTTGTTCTCCTCTGAGCTAGTGGGTATTAACTCTGTCATGCCTGTGATGCTGAAGTACCCTGGTCCAGGGTACAAAGATGCACTGAATACCTCCAGCAGCTAAAGAGCCACATTGCAAAGTAGTGCTCCTCAAGGATAACTAAGTTTTTTTTATTTGATTACCAAAATAGTAAAAAGCTTGCTTGCAGCAAAGTAGTGGTATCCCATACCATCCCATTGTAATGTCTAAATAGACTCTTGAGGCAAGCATCTGGAGAAGATGCTGTTGCTCAGCACAGACAATCCCATGATTGTCATAAGGGTAACTTCACTGCTGCAGTTCATCATACCTAGCTAAGGGCCTTGTACCTGAATTAAATGGAATGAACTTGCACTTCAAAATTCTGACAGAGAAACTTAATTTCTATGTCAGTTTTATATAGATTTATAAAAGCAATTTCATGGTTTGAAAATGAACAGCATGTCTTCTCTTACCCTCTGTCATTTGGTTTACTGTATGCCATTTGTACACTTTTATGGGCTGCATATATTTTAATTATTATTAATAGTAGTTGCCTGAAAAATGTAAAGGAAAAGTAGAACTTCTGTCATTGTGGATGATGCATAAGTTACTCCAAGATAAATTTAACAGCTGAATATTTGTTGTACTGAGGTGAGCACCTTAAGCCTAAGTTGGATGTGGTATCTTGGAAAAGGTGAAAATTGGTGCCCTGAGTTACAACCATATGGCTGCAGTGACTATCAAGCTTTGTCCATGCATGCAAAATTTAAATGCAGCTACATCTGAAAAGGTTGCTCTAAAGCTGATGGAATCATTGCTGTTGGTGCAAGTTTATATCTAGGGTCACTGTCATCCCAACTTCCATTTGGTTAAATTTTAAAGTTACCTAGGTATCTAGAAAATGTGTCTAGATATTGAAATATTTGTTCATTTCATCAATATTCTCAGGGACTTAGGTCGATAAAAGGAAACTTCTTTTTGACATCCAGTGATAATGGAGCATTGTATTTTTCATGAGTGTCTTCAACTTAGAATGTTCTTGAGCTCACTAGGGAGAAGTTTTATAACAAATGGCTGGAAATATGAATTAATTGTAAGCCTGTTTTTTTTTTTATGATCTGATTGGGTTTCTTTATATCTTGCTGTGGCTGTTGAAGTCTTCAGACCAGAACGAAATGGAGGAGAGAGCAGATACTTCTGTAGTTGTTCTCCTTATTGCTTTGCTCTGATTGGGAGGGATGAGTCAGTAACCAGGATTTTCGTGACTGAGGTACTGCTTACTGGTGTGTAGGATGGCTTTAGGACAGAAAATGACTAAATACAACAGCCTTGTGCAAGTCAGCACTGCAGTGGGAGAAGCAGGTGTTTGTGGAAAGTGTGTGCATCGTGAGTCTATTTAAATAAGGTTTAAACTAGGTAAACACACCTGTGAAGAGGTGCTTGTGTATATTTTAGGTCCATGAGTGCCAGACTGGAAGGTTTGAGTCCTTTTATCCTCTGGTGGTTCAGAGTTAGTGCATTTAAACAGAAGCTGCAAAGTAAGCTGTTAGCAGCACTCTGATTTCATGCACATTCATGACATTTTAAATGAATGCTTGTACCATGGGTTCAGAAGAATCTTTTCATGGCTTATTTCAGACAAGAAGCTGCTGCAAATCTCCATCTTTAGAGGGTTGGCTGGGGCATTAAGAGCTGGCTAAAGGTCAAATGACTGTAACCGTAAGAGAACCTTCGCCCAGTATACAGACTTAATATACTTGTTACTGAAGCCATCAGTTTTCTGGTATGTAGATTTGATTGCACGTGCATTTTCTCATGGCTACGCTCTGGAAACTCAGGTTTTTTGGAAAATCTGACATTCATATAAAACAATAGGGGATTTTTGTCCTGATTTGGGGTTAATGTCAGAACTTTTTTGGAAAGACCTAGTTTTAAAAGTGGTGAATCAGTAGGAAATATAGATGAGTGGCATGATCTCAGAGCTATTGCAGTGCTATTGAATAGAGTCTGACATATTCATTGTGGTCTACTTAAGAAATCTAAAAAAAAATAATGTTTTTTGTTAAAGAGGTGTAAGAGTTATGTAGTGTTGCAATGCTTGTTTTTTCTCACTTTGCAGATGAGAGCAATACCACATTTTAATTATTATTTATATCTTAAGTTTCTGCAGGAAATGCCTGGACTTAGGAGCAGACAAGAATTACTGTTGGAACTCCAAGCTGTGGTCCCTTCTGACCCAAACCTTTCTATGATACTTCTCTCTTTGTTTGCCTTGAAGGGTTGCAGTGTTACCTAGAGCAGACATTAAAAAAATAAAAATCATATATACACAGAAGGGTTTGGGTTGGAAAGGACCTTAAGATCATCTAGTTCCAACCACCCTGCCATTGACAGGGACATGTCCTACTAGGCCAGGTTACTCAAGGCCCTGTCCAACCAGGTCTTTGAACAAAAATCACCTAAGTCTTTTTTCTGTTGCGTTTCAGTTTCATATAAAAGATCTAGAAAACTCACCGGTGGTGTAGATGATGTCTGTTCCTGTGTTAATTAAAAAAAACCAAGCAACAACAAAACACCCAAAACTATTTATATACTTGCAAATAGCAGTTATCCATACATGTTATACTTGCTGTTTTGGAAGGCCAAAAAACTCAGGCTGACATTTAGCTGTTGTTGCATTATCTATAAAATTTTTAAGGATAGAAAGGGTGTAAGAAAAGTCAGGCAATCGATAGAGTAAGGTGTTTTCAGTAACTTAAACGCAGCCTCACTGGCAATATGACTTTAGTCCACATTTAATAACTTGACACAGTGTACGGAAGTGGTAAATAACTTCTCATAATATTTTCTGTCATCTTCTTACTGTAAGAAGTATGAAGATTAGTGTGGCAGCTTTAATTTGATGCTTTGCTTGCAGGCTGAGTCCAGGCTTGAGTTTTGTGAGTTGTGTTCAGACAGTGCAGTAGAAGTTGTCATTTTAAAAGCAAAGCCCTAGTCTTCATGAATGCAGGCGTCCTTCCAAGAGAAACTGCAAGTAGTTCCGAATACTCTTTTTGAGAAAGATTAATCTTCTTTTTAATCTCGTTGGAGCATCAAATTAATCAAATGACTGTCTTATGGCTGAGGTCTTTGAATTTCCCTCAGATAATATGTTTCTATTGATATTTTTGGCAGAGGTTTTCTTGGTGTTACTGGAGAAATTATAAACCAGTCTTTAACCAGGTGGTTGCTAGTTTTGTGCTTTACTTGCTAAGCAATTTTCCTGGAGTGACCCTAATGTGCTCTACGAATGTAGCTGCACTGGGAGACCTGGTGTGTGAATTTCGCAAGCCCAAAGCTAATACCTAAATTGTCATAATTTCATTTAAGAGTTAGTATGTTTTCTGGGTGTGCTTGATGAAGAATAACTCAGTGTTTGTGGAGCCTTCTGTGCAGCAAGGTAAGCACCATAACTTTTTCCAAGGCTTTTCTGTTGCATTTATGCAGAATGCTCAAGGAATAAGGTATGAATGGACTCTGAACTCTAGTTGATTGTTGTCTTCAAGTGAGCTCTTCAATGTAGGTTCCTGAGTGAAACTGGGACTCCTGATGGGAAGCTTCCTGCTGGGAAGCTTGTAATTGGGAGATGATCTAACTGTGAGTGAATATGCAGAAAGGGCTAAACTGTGGTTGTGTAGCATCCTGAATGGGATAACTTTATAAATCTTGTGTTTGTCTTCTATTTTGTGTTTATGAGTAATAGGAAACTTAATAAATTCAAAAGAAGTGGAGTGACTCTTAGAATATCTACAAAAAAAAAAAAAAAAAAAAAAAAAAAAAAAAAACCACCAAAAAAAAAACAAAAAAAAAAAAACCAACACCAAAAAACAACTGACCCAGTAAGATGGTCTTCACACAAGGTATTCCAGTATTTCTCTTAACATCAGGATATCTGAACTGGCCCTTCTGCAGCCTGGCACCACTGCCATTCCGGTACCACCTAAGCATCCTTTTAATACAGTTCTTTGGGTGCAGTCGAAGACTAGGATTTGACCTTAACAGTCTTCCATCTGTGCTTGGCTAATGACTGGCAGGTATAGGCAGGAGGTGGTGCTGTTGGAAGGAATGGTTTCCTGACCCTTAATCCTTAAGCACCCAAGGATTTAGATGGACAAGCACTCCTGGCTCTTGGTTGGCAGAGTTCCCACAGTGGGCTTGTTCTGTAACACCAGCCTTCTGTTACCACTGCAGGGCTGGGCTCTGAAGAGCTGCCACATGTGCATGATGTGCAACTGACTCTCTCTTGTTCCACGCTTGTTGAGCAATTACTTTTCCACTTGTTGGGCACTCCATTATTTCCTTCAGTTACTGCTTCTGTGTGAAGTGGAGCCATAAAGGAAATGGCCTAATGTACATACATTAGAAGGCAATAAATTGCAGTTTGATTTGGTAGAAAGGCAGTACCAGATGCTCTGTTGAAGTTAAGGTTCCTCTTAAATCATCCATGAAAGTTTTATTCCAGATTTTTTTGAAGATGATGTCTTTGTTTTGGTTAGGACTAGTTAAAAGGAATTGTGGCCAATTAAGAGGTGTTAAGACTATTTGCATTATAGTAAAAGCCCTCTTGAAGTAGGAGTGTATTTAAAATTGCTAAATTCCAGCAGAAGTTTTATATATTAAATATATAGCTTTTCTGTCACCTTTTCTTCTTGTAACTGTCTTCTCTCCTTGCTATACAGCTACCATCTAAGTTATTAAAAACAATGTCTCAAAGGTGATTTACTTCAAAGAAACGATAACTTGTGTCAGAAAGTTCAGGTGCATTTTTATGTAGTTTCATAATATATAGTAGGACTGCCGAGAAGCATTGATCGTACATACACAACAAGCGCGCTGAAGCATTCCTCACCTCAAAGACTTCCTAGCTTAAGAGAGTAGAAGGAGAGAGAAGTCATTAAGCATACAAAGTTGTTAAACACTTGCGAGTTCTTCTTAATGACTACCTCCATTTGTTCTTCAAACAAGCTGTTGTTGGCTAATCCCTAATAGAGTTTATGCCAAGATGTGAGTTTGAAGGCAGTGTTTGAAATTGGGCAAAATTTCAAGAGCAGTACAGAGATGTGTGGTAAGGTGCTTTGATAATTAGTGTGGAAGAAAAAAGAACTGGGAAGAAGAGAGGTAGAATGGGAGGGATTTAAAGGTAAGCAGAATGGTAAAGAATGTTGTTACTAATATAGCAAGTTGATTGGTTAGAGAATATTATTAATGAGGGATGTGCAGTTGGTGGCTTGCCCATTTGAGGTAGACTTGCAAGGGCTTTTTTTTTTTTTTTTTAAGGTAACTGCCTAGCTTGGCTGCTCTCTGAATGTTGTTGAATAGATTGTTGCTTAAGGGGATTCTTTCAGTCAGGGAAAAAAACCTCTTCCAGCATGTTGTGGACCTCCTCATTGTAAGTTCTTAAAAAAAGTTTATATGGATTGTCAAGATTTTGCTTTTGTAATTTACCTTTAGAAAATGATACAATGCAACATATTTGTCAAGGAAAGAACTTACAGCTGCATGCAGTCCTATAAAAACTAATGTAACTTCTAGGTGACATGATTTTAACTTGCTTTAATAGCACCTTTAAAAGCTACAAAAAAATAAATTTTGATATATATTGCCTACTGTATTATATATTATAATGATATGTGTATTGTATAATATATCAATATATATATATTGAAAATTTTAAGTCTATAATACAATAACTTAAAGGTAGGTTCTGAGGTTTTGTGATATGGTGGATTCTGGGGTGAAAGAGATGGAAATGTCATATCATGGATGAATCTGAAGTGCATTCATTCTAGTATTGGTGGTATTAACAGATATTTTCTGGGAGAGATGTTTGGGAGTAAATGGAAATCTGTGAATTTGTTAATAGAGTAAGGGAGACTAAATCGTGAGTGAGCTAAATATATGTAAGTCTTCTAGGGACAGTGAATCAGCGCACATCATCGTAAAATTGTAGAAAATAAAACCCATCTTGGGAAGGAGCATATTTCAGCTAGTCATTGTAGAAAATCAACAGATCTACAGTAGTATTGTATGGTGTACTATATCCATGTGACTTGGAAATGCCGCTGGAAATGTTCAAGCAACCTGCTCTTGTTTTTAACTCCTAACTATATTTGGACATTTCCTTTTTATTTTAAGGGCATGAATAGACATATACTCCTTATCACTTGAATTTCATGAAATGAATGTATCTGTTGTGCTCTTTGCATGGTGCAGTTGTGAAGCTAAAACTCATGAGTTCAAACTACTTTGTATTCAGGCATGTTGTGAAGGAAAGAAGAGGTACATAGTTACATGACAGTTTAGGATCAGTGTGACATGACAAAGACGATATGAGATGGGTAGAAATGTAAAAGTAAAGCATATTATATGACAGCATGCACATGTATGCAATGTAACTGAAGTTTTTGTTGATGTTGGCTTTAGCTATCCTGTTAATACTGTTTCCATGACAGCTTATGTTAATGTATTTTGTAGTGTAATCACAATTATAATACTCGAGGGATGCACTTGAGTAATGCTTGTTAGCTGAATGTGTTAAATTCTTCAATGATGGTGGTAATTTGTTCGATCCTTTAACTATACCCTAATACAAGCACTTTGGAAGTTTTAATTTCCAGATCTGTCCTTGTAGCAGTAGGCTGAAAATTACTCCTAGGCATATTGAAATAGTAAGTTATAAACACAGCAGACTTTCAGAAAGTGTATGCTGTCTTTGCTTGGTGCAGGAGTCTGAATGCTTGCATAACTGTAAACAATTCTTGATGTGTGCTACTTAGATGAGAGTCTTCAAATCAAAGCTGTTCACTCTTGATTTAACTTAATTCTGGGAGGAAGATTTTTTTATTAAATGTGTCCTTGTAATTTTTCTTGGTACAGTGGTGAAGTCTGTCAAGATGTTGCTGAATTAGATTCCATTAATCTCTTGATAAACTGCTTAAATAATTTAGGTAGTAAATTGTAAATATGAGGCATTGTTGAAATAAATGAAGATGTAGTTGTTATTTTGATCATGGCATACTGAAGGAGAGTAGTCTATTAGATCTGCGTGTAGCCAGGGGGAGAGGGAGATATTGTAGAAATGAAACAAGTGACAGTGGCAAAATATGGTTGCTTATGTAATCTTTAGTAACTGCACTTAGGAACTTGGATGTTCTTCAAAACTGGATTAAACAATTCATAGTGGCTCGTAATAGTTCTGTAATAACTAATGTGGCAGCATGGGAGGAGCCATCATTTCACTTCAGTCTGAGGTTTTCACATTTGTTGCTCAGAAATACTATGTTTCCCTTTTCATTTCAGCCCTTAGTTAAAACATTTGGGTTTTCAAGGGTCTAAAGTGCAATATTCAGTCAGACTTAAGATCTAATGAGCGCTGTCAGATTTTACTTCTGTGCTTTCTCCCTCTTAAATATATTCCACCTCAGTGTGTAGTTACTGGACTTGTAACTCTCTTGTGGGGAGAGCAGAGTTCCAGTAAGATTTACTTTAGTGGCATTGTTGATGATGAATACAAAAGTGTAGGAAATATTTTTGCTCAAATATTTGCTAGTCTATTAAAATATTGTCAACAGGAAGAGTTTTTATTCACTTGAAGCAAGACTGCCATGATCTTGTAGGAAAACTAGGATTTGGTTTGGCAAAGTGGTAAGTTTTAAAGAACAGACTTTCTGAAAGCTTATGACTTTGTGTGATACCGGAGTCTGGACACTTCCATCAAGGCCTCTGCTTCATTAAAAACCTAAGGCAAGAAATAACTATGTCTGGTAAATAAAAAAGTGACATTTTCTTAGGGAAAGGGCTTTGCTACGAGGTTCGAAAACATAGAGGAGGAAGAAATTAAAAGATTCACACATTGTAGAAAACCATAAACTGTTAGAGTAGCTGAATGGTAGTTTAATAATTAGAAGTTTTTTTCAGAGAAAAATAAATGGCTGAAGAAATATATTCTTAAGGGGAGGGGGGAGAGGCCATTGTAGGCATCCTGGAATGCTTAATTTCATGGTTGATTGTTAATTGACTATTAGAGGTTTGTGTCAGAGGCAACATCAACTTAAATTTTGCAGACTTTTTTTCCCCCTCCCACTTTTACGGATAATCCATTAACAATCTGAAAGTGAATCTCATTCTCATTCGTTTGGCTTTGAATTGTAGTTTCTGTTTGGATGGTAGTTCTTAATGCTGTTGAGTTTTGCAATCCATGCTGGTACTTGTTCACATGCACAAGACCCATGTGCTGCAGCGGAAGGTCACACACTCGCTTTCTCTCTGTAGAAACAGCAGGTGATGGTACCAGCTGTTCACATCCCCATATTAGATGCCTGAATTTGAGCAGCTGTATGAGGCTGCTAATAAACTCTAACATGTAATGCAGTTCATATTATGCCCACATTTCACTCGGCGCCATCCAGTATTTTTTTTAAACATCTTTCAGTGCCACTCACAAGATGCTCGTTTTCTTTCTTGTGTACTCATAAGATGTGCCAGTCGGATGCTTGAACAGTGTCCAGTGTTAAAGATTTGAAAAGGAAAGGCTACCAGAAAAACTGCAGATGCACATGGTTTAAGGAGGCAGGAGTAATTTCTCTATTGACACTATAACATTGAAAGTTTAAAATTCTAAAACGTTTTTGCTAATATAGGCTGTTCTAAGGGATGTTCTTGTCATTAAGCAGTAGTAGTTTTGGATACAAACCTAGGTGGTGGTTGGTTGGTTGTTTTAGAAGAATAGGTCAAAAGTGCTTTCACTCTGAGGAGCTCCTACCTGCATTCAGCTAGCAGAAGAGGTCTTGTTAAGTGTATCTGGTATTAGAAGAAGGCTGTAGTGGTTTTTAATTGCACTTCTAGTAATAAAACTTGCTTGGCAATGAGTTTTTATATATCCACTGTTTATTTCAACTTGTGTTTTTTATTTAAAAAGCATATCTGTGATGTGTTAGGACCCTCTGTTAAGCCAATTAACTAAATGGTGGAAAGGTTGAAACTGCCTGTCTGCATTTTGCAGACAAGGGGAGGAGGGAGCCAAAGGAAGGGCATTTACAATTTTAAACCGTTTCAGCTTCTCTTTTCACGTCTTCCACTTACATCGCTGATGCAGCTCCTTTCCTGGAAGACTCGTACTACCTAGAACTGAAATCCCTTGGTTCACCAGTGTGATGACAGTCTTCTTGCTAATAAAATCCAGAGAGATGACTTTAGTGGTTTGTGGTTTTTGTTGTTGATTTTTGTTTGTGGGTTAGGTGTTTCCTTCCCTTTCCCTCCCTCCACACACCCCTCTCTCCCATTGCTGTAGTCTCAAAAAGTGTTCTTTGGAATCAGAGCCATATTGAGGTAGAAGCTATGAAGAGCATCTTTTTTGACATATGGAAGTGGGTAAGAGAGTTCGGTTCTTTGCTCAAAGGAACTTAAAATTCACCAAGAGCTAAGGTAATTATTAGAAGTCAGGTGTTAAGTGTTTTAGAAAGTGATGAAAATAAAAGAACCTAGCTGTGCAGTTAGTGTTAGAAGAGATAGCATGGGTTCAGAGGAAGAATGCAGCTGTTAAAATAGTAAAGTGCCTCAGCTCAGGAAAAAAAAAAGCTAGCTTTTCATTAGATCCTATTGTTAGTACTCCGCAATCTCAACTCTTTTCATTTTAGCTGGTCAGCATTCTTCAATTGCAGAGTCTCAAATCTAGAACTGATTTTCCTTGCTGTATATGTGTAGTTTTTCTCCAGCACAGATAGCACACTTTTTTATTTTCAGGATGAGGAATTGGCTTTCCCATAGCAGATGAGAGCTGCAGGCTCTTTGTTTAGCATCTCACCTTTTTTATGCAGCCTTACAGTTTTTTCTAGACACCCAGTGTTAATTGGTTGAAACAGCCTTTTTTTTTTTTTTTTTTTTAGCTGCATGTTTCAGATATTTAATTAGTTTTAATGTGGAGGTGTCTGTCAGACATAAAGTAGTTGAAGTAAACAGTTTATCAAATGAAATGCCTTTCCATGCCCCACAACTGCTTCCAAAATAAGCTGAGAATAATGCTTTACACATTTTTTTCTCCTTTAACTCTACAGGCAAGCAAGAGAGGAAGCATGGATTAACATGTAGTGATTTCTAGGAGCTGTCCTCTGCTCAGATTCCTCTGTGCTTGGGATGACTGACAGGGGCATATGGCTCAAGTGCATCTGGAAATATATCACTGGCAAAATTTGGTTGGGTAAATATAGCAGGAACGGGTTGTCAGGGCAGGAGACACATTGTTCTGGAAAAGGAAGTGCTGTCCGTCTGTCGCCTGAATAACCATTTTGTATATTTTTGAGACTTGCCTGTTTCTTTCAGTGCGACTGGGGTACCAGCCAGATCTGTCATACTTGCTGTGTTCTCTTGTCATGTGCTCTTACAGTGGGAGTGTTACCACAAATGGTTAAATCGGTAGGAGTAGCCAGAGAACTAATACCATTATTTTTTGATGGTATTTAAATAGTAGTGGCACACACTTTGTTCTAGTTTAAGCCCTTTTTGAAGATAGGCAGGGGCATCAGATGTATAAAGTAATTTCCAGAGTCTTAGGATGTGGTAATACTGAAGAATCCTGACTTTTGTTTAGGTGCAAAATTGTTTCTAGCTGATATAGTTCCAGAAAACAAACAGAAAATCCCCAAGCCAAATAGAATGCCATGGCACGACACCTATCCCTGCCAAAAATGGGCTGAAAAGCCATATTCTAAAATTCTTATCTTTTGTTGGCAGTTGATGTAGGGAAGAAGAGGCCAATTATAAGGCTTTTCTCCAACAAAAGCTTATTGGCAAATGCATAAAGCTTCTTGAACCACTGTGATATTGGTCATATCTCAACACAGATTACACTGTTTGTGCAGAAAATGGGACCAATGGTGTTAGTGGCTTACAGGAATCTATGCAAGCATAGGAAGTGAGGCTGTATTTTATATAGAAAGACGTAATTATGGGCAGTGACAGTTAAAATTGTAACAGGTGCAAGCAGTGGAAAATGAAAGAGTAAATTACAAACTTTCTGAAGTTTATCAAGGGAAGTTAGAGATGACTACAGATTGGAGGAGAAAAAAACTCAAACCATCCCCAAACCCTACTTGAACATCAGCAATAGCTGACTACACTTTCTCTGCTTCCATAAAACATTAAACAGCTTCATCTGTACCATTTGCAGCATATTCTTCATTCAGTGGGCTGGTTTTCTTTATATCTGCTTGCCCAAGAATTTATGGAGGATGGAACTCCTGACAGCTTTGTGCATGGTAGCTGCGTGAGGTTAGTTTCTGACTCTCTAGCCTGTCCTGAGAGGTGCTTTGCACCCTAGTCAGGGCTGTCTGCTGCCCTGTGATGTGGCCCTGTCTGGGATTTGGTTAGCAACCAACAGGTGCTTAGCGTATCACAGGGATGTGGAGGCAGAGGATTTGTGTCCAAGGGCATTGGGGGTAAATAAGTAGTTGTAAAAAGTGTTATGTGGGTGCTAATGTTTTCACTGAGCAATGAGTCTGTTCTAGAATCTGCCTCACAGACTTTCATATAATAAGCTTCAGTTTTTATCCTCAGAAGTCAGAAGAGCTAAGCTAATGTTGGAATTTTCTTTGGTGTATAGGAAAAGCTTAGTTTGCTGGAGGGTGCAACTGATTCAGACCAGAAGCAGTAAAAAAACTTTCTATAATTACAAGCAGTAGGTTAAAATGTGGGTTTCTGTGCTTTTAGAGTAAAACCTGCATGACTAAATAGAGAAAACTATTCTGTCAGTGTACAGTGTTGTTCAGAAATACTTGTAATCCCTTAGGGTTATTTCGTTATTTCTTCTGATTGCACCAGGCTCAAATACTCTGCTGGTTGTCATGATTTACACAGGGATAAAACCTCACCATTTCTCATTCACAGGGCGAACTCAAGACTTCTTACTCCATTTACTAGCTGTGTTGCAAAGCACACCTGACTTGCAGCGGCCTTTTGCAATGTAAACCTCAGCACAAGGAATCTTACATTTAAAAAAATAAACAACAAGAACAAAACACATAAAAAATATAACAACCTGTAACGTCTTACTGTTTCACTTTTGCCTGTGTGCATGCTACTTATCCTAGGTGTTCCAGCTTCCAGGAATTGAGGTTTGAAGGCTGACACCTTACGAGTCTCTGTTTCTCTTCAAACTGCCTGGAACTGTTCCTCAAAGCCCTTTTAATCTAGTGCTTTATTCCATTTTATTTTCCCTTTGCCTGGCTCACCCTGGAATTAAAGTGAAGGGGCTGAGCTTCCTGTTGCAGGTGATATTTCACACTTAAGGACACCTGTCTGATCATCTGTTACTCATAAACTGTTGTTCTTGTTTCTGTGCATCAGCAGTCAGTATGTATGACAAAAACTACTTATCAGGTATCTAGTAAAAGAAATCAAGCATAACATAGATGTATCATCTTTGCATTTAATAGAATGGTGTTGTTTCTTTCACCAACAGTTTTTTTTTCTAAATGGCAGGATCTGCTATGAAGTAAAGGCAAGAAGCTGAGATTGTCTACAGAAAACAAAACAAAAGAATCACTGTGGTATTAAAAAGAATTGCAGTTGCTTAAACTTGAAGGTAATCTAGGAAGACCAGAACACAAGGAGGATAGTTGTAAAGGGCTTTGAATTGTGAAGTGTTGTGCACAGTGAAATATGGAGTAGTATGGGGAGGCATACAGGAGAGGTGTTAGTTTGAATAAGCGCAAGTAATGGGGTATCATTTTATCAGCAGAGTTTAAATTTCCCACAAACACTTACTGTTTCGGAGCGTGAAGAACTGTGAACAGAAAGGCCAAGAATTCATAATGGTTGGAAAGTGATCCATTGTCTTTGACGTTGATGGGCAAGATGACTAAATGTCTTTAAAGCTGTAGAAAATGTATAGTTTTCTATTGCTTTTTTTTGTCATTACGTACCTCTTGCACTTACTACTCTGCAACACTGTAGGGGAGCCAAATGTAGATTAGAAATTGGAGCAGGAGGAATAACAGTAGAAAATTAGTGCCAGATTAAACTGGAAGGAAAAGAAAGAGGAAGATTCAGTAATAAGTGAAAACCAGAAAAATGCTCCAACTGCATTTCTTGAACAATTACAGAAGTTTCTGTACTTGGTGCTGTGAGGAAAGGGATTACAACAGTTAAAACTCTTCTACAGGAGCCTTTTTATGGAGGGATTTATTCTTGGATCACAGTTCCACAATATGAATGACTTTGCTCTGGATATGTCTGCATGATGATTTATTCAGGATAACTATAGAATTGCATGTAACTGTGCTCTAGCTGTGTTGGTAGGTGTTTTGTAAATAGGAGGCTTCTAATCTCTGTAATTATAACTCTTTTGCATTCTATAACAGTCAGTTGCAACTGTCTGTTGCAATATTGCAATATCATATTATATTAGCAGTATAAATATTGATAATATTAAAAACTTATAATATTCAAGCCTTATTTATGACAATAAATGCTGAAATATTAACCTGATAGTCTTAGCTGTTCAGTTGTGTGAATATGATAGTTGCTTCACTTCAAATCTGCAAACTGTTTTACTCTTTTTACCTACTAATTCTGGACAATAACGCACAAAGTAAGACAGTGAAAGGAGCAAACAGGGACATGTAAGTATATAGAATCTAAGTGGGGTCATAGTTACTCTGTTCTTGACCTACTCTTGAACTGTATGGGAAAGGAGATAATCATTGCATTTGTGAGAGAACTTCATGTATAAGCTGAAATTCAACTTGATGAAAGTCAGCTGAAGTATTAGTTTTCAGTCTGAGCCCACAAACTTCAACTGCACAGAACTTTCTTAGCTACAACAGACTGCTGTAAAATATTTATGCTGCAACCTTATTTTTGTTTTTGAGAGAAGAATCACTTAAGCTCAGACATAGCAAAAACAGTGAAAGCAAGGCAAAACTTGGGATCAGAGCATAGACCTTTCAGGTGTACTCTGTGTATGCATAGCTGAAGTTTTGTATCTGCAGAAGCTGCCTGAGTTTCTTGTAATACACTAACAAGTGCTTTGCCAAAATTTATTTTAGCTTTGTCTTCCATGATTCATGTTCCCTTTTCACCTTCTGCTTTCTATTTATGCCTTTTTTGCTGTCTGTTCCTATGTAAGCCCATTAAGACTCTAGTCTTTGATATCAAACTTAGAACTATTATAACTTTTCAATAGGAACCCCCCTGTATTTGCCTGACACAGTTCTCACTTCTCATTCTTTTTGTCCTTTTGCACAGTCAGCGCTGAGTTTTTGTTGTGCTTAATATAAAGGGGCTTAGAAAGGCAGGTGCTTCTGGGTTTGAATTTATGAGACTTCCAGACATGGAGTGTCATACGTGCTTCCTCCCCCTTCCCCTGTCATCTTCTGTAATGCTCTGTAGCCTGTAATAGGTTGAGTTGTAACATTCATTAAACCATTCCTCACATTCCCAGCTTTGAAAGCTTATCAGGACTGCTTTGATTTAGTTATCTGGAACAAAAAAAGCCGTTTGTGAAGGTTGGAATGGAGCTCTGGAGCAATAATATATTGGAGATCAGATTCAGGTCCCAGTTGTATTATTCCTAGGGATTTGTTTGCCTCTGTACACACAGAAGCAGAGTGGTGTGTATGGAAGGCTTGCAGGAATGCAAATGGGACACATTTTACTGGGACCTGTAGGGGATTTTCACTGCTTCGTAATTTTTCAAAGGTTTGTTATATATCAGGCATCCACTGCCTCTTCTTTAAACCTTTAAATCCCCCCTCTTTTTCCTGTTCTAAAGGTCAGATTTTTTGACAGCTGTGTGCAGGAACAAGATTTGTTAAATCCTTTCATTTTTATTCATACAAATATCGGTGTTTAGTGAGCAAGAGTGACCCCAGGATTCAGAGGCACATAAAGCTCAGCACAAGCCTTCTGAACCTAAATTCAATTCAGACGTGTCTCTTTGGGATTGAACCTGCCATCTGAATATTAACCCTTGGCACTGCACAGGGGATGCATGGTAGAAATTGCATATCTCTGTGTCATTGAGTGGGCTTGCTTCACAGGGTGGCTGGTGTCCTGGTGTCCTCAGCTGCAGAGCTGTGTCATGAGTCTTATCCTGGATGCTTCCTGGGTGTAGGGCTCAAAGCTGAAGAGCTGTCATAACAGGGCATTCCATTTTTACTCATTCAGCGCTAGGCTTCTCTGGTGGGACAGCAAATGCTTAATTTTGAGCCTTTCCTGTTCTGATGAAGTAATGGAGTCCCCAGTGTTAAATCCCCTTGAAGCTATATTTGGTTTGGTTTTATACAGTTATATGCAAATCAGCTTTGAGAAAGCTAGGAAATGTACTGATGATCTTTGGGATGTGAATGAAGAGTAGGTATCCCCTTTCTTTAGGAGCGACTGGCAATGATTTGTGCTCTGGAGAGCTAGTTATAGGCATTGTTCAGTAGGTGTGAAGTCCTTTTCCTTGCCTTTCTTCAACTAGGGTGAAGGGAAAAAGTATAGGAGAGAGAAATTCCTTTTCTTATTCGGAATAGCTTCTGTTGACAAAGGCAGTTGACAGATGAGATCTGACAAGTCATACTGTGGTGTTTTATACAATATTGTAAATCATTCTGTTGAGCAAAATGCAGTGCTGGCAGGGTAGAGTTTTGTAATTATCAACTTGAAAAGATTATGTCATTTTATATTCAGGGGTTGTGTCTTTTTGTCATCTTCGGGACTTCATACAGAGGTGGCTGTGGAGGGTCTGTATGTTTCCTTTGCTTAAGTCTGCTGTAGGGATTGATAATTTTGGAGGGAGGTGGAGCAGGCAGCTACAAAGACTGGGCAGAATCTCGAGGGCTTATTTCATCACAGTAGGATTCTCCAGAGCTAGTCTCTGTGCTCCTCAAGCTTACCTGTGCTGTTTACATCTGTCCGCACATCTGTGCTAGTTGAGTAAGGACTCTATTCCCTAACCACCATCACTGTGCTCACATAAATTTATGATATGGATTGTTGGATGTGCAGAAGTAATTCTGATTATGTAGTGGTTTTTTGTCTACAAAGCATTTTTGTTAAATTTTGTCATGCTAAGTTATGTCAGTATAATAAACATCCTTTTGCAGTGCAGCTGTGCAGTATATTCAAAACCTGGATCTTACTGTTTCTTCCCATCACAGCTAGCAACACAATATGGACAACTTCACGGATGCTTTTCCTGTGGGCATTTTGTGTATTAATGCAAAAGTATGGGGAAGGGAGAAGGATTGTCAGAGTCATTTTCATGACTTAGCACATTTACTGGGTTTAACACACTTTAGATACCAGAAATGGTTGGACTGTGATCTGGTGTTAAGAAAAATAAAGAAAAACGTTAAATGTTTTAGCAGAGATAACTGTCATCTTGGTTTAATATTAATGTTGTTTGATTGGGGTTTTTTAGCTATTACAAAACCATTTCTTTGGAGATGTTTTGCAGCTAGCCAAGAGTTTCTCCTCTGTCTTAGATGTAAAGTAGCTAAGTATGTACAGATTTAGCTGAGAGCTTCTTGTAAAGCTCTCAGCCTCGTGATGGGAGCGGCAAGCAGTTGAGGAGCCCTAGGGGCTGACCTCTGAGTCTGTGCTTGCTTGCTCCTGTTTAGAAAAAAGGTCTTGATTCTGACTGGCTTCAGTGCTAGAATACTGTTTCATTCTTGAGGTTGGTGTTCTGAAGCAGAAAGGTCATGGTCCAGGGTATTTTAATACGCTGTCTGCTAGCCAAGTGAGGTGTGTTTAAAGACTGGCTAATGAAAAACTATTCTGGCTACCACCTACAGTAATGTGTTAACTCATCACCTCTCCTTACTAGCCTCTTTTGGCTGCTAAGTGAAAAAATGTGGTGGGCAAGGACGACTTGAGCTTGACCCCAGCAACATGGAAGCCTGCTTGTCACTGTGCTTAGTGATTGTAATGCTGTGTTCTTGGAGTGGGTAAAGCCTGCATTGTGCCTCATATCGTCCAGAATGAGAAGGGTTGAATATTGGGACTGAAGAAAAGGACGTACTCTGCTTTCTCAAAATAACAAAACAGTTAACACCACCTTGGAAAAAGACCTGCTCTGTGGAGGAAGCATGTTCAAACAGCATTGCTAGAATAGCTGAATAGACTGTAATGGAATCTGTTGAAGATTAACCTTAGTGCTTTATAGATGAGCCAGGCCTTCAGAAGGGTTTGACCTGAGCAGCAATTTTAAACATAAGGTCATCATTAATCAGTCTGAATGAGAGGGAAGGGAAGTAAACACATGAAGTTTGTCCTTCTTGATGATCGCATTAGGAGACTTTGGTATCTCAGAAGCTTTTTATTTTTCCTCCAATGTTCAAATTAAATGTGTTCCACCCAACCTTCTGCAGCCTCAGAAAACTGGTGAGGAAGGCCATTTGGCAGGCATTAAGGTAACAGCTAAGAAAAAAGGCATGAATAAAATGATATAAAACAGGAGGTAATTGCCTTTTGTGTAGATAACCTGTCCTGCAGAGTCTTGGTTGTGCTGATACTATAGGCGGGATGTGACTTGAAATAAGCCATGAGAGAAAGAGATTTTTACATGGATAATGAGCCATCTGTCTGGAAGCCTAAAGGATTAATCTAGTAATTTGTTAGAAAGTTGGATGCAGTTTATATCAGTGGAATGCATACATAATTTGTATGTCTTAAGTAACTTTTTCCTGGGTCTTTGTAGGAAAATGTTTGGGATGACAGCCCTACCCATTGCCCACAGAAGGACTTGGTGGGAAGATTTCCTTGGAGTTAAATACCAATGGAGGCTGGTGGCTGCCTGACTTGACTCATCTCCAGCTTTGTCCTGGTCGCTTCTGTTAATTCTTTGGAGCTGACTTTTGAAGGCCTTTGAAGGGCATCTTGTAATTTTCACTTCCTTTTTGAAATTTCAGTCACATTGATAGATCCCTTCTATTGCTACTAATACATGTCTGTAAAGAAGAATGTAGTGTGCAGTCACTGTGTAAATTGCTGCTTAAAGGATAATGTTCTGGGATTCATGGACTGGTGAATGACCAGGTATAGAAACTAATGTAGTGAATTTTCTTGTAAGCCACCCATGTAATGCTGAAGGTCACATTTGAAAAGTTTTTGTTTGGCTTGAATTTTTGGGGGGCTTTTTATTGGTGTGTGTTTTTTTTGTTTGTTATTTTTTAGTTTTTTTAATATCTGAAAATTCAATTTCCATACATAAATGAAATTATTGGAATAATAGCATAATTCCTGCTGCTGCTCTTGTTACTGGAAACAGGTAGATGTGAAATTCCGGTGCCTGTGTGGCTAACAGCAGACAGATAGTCTTTTGGGATGAAATGTTGTTATCTGTGTAACCCTGGGCAGCAGGAGCAGAAAACTGCAAGATTCCATGTGACTTGGGGCAAACTGCAGTGATTAATAGAAATTATTACAAAGAGCTGTCCTGGAGTGGCTGGTTAGGAGCTGTAAATCTGGCCAGTTAATGGCACTTTAAACAGTGAATGTCAAGTTTGGCTTACGCCTGGTATGAAGGAGGGTGCAACTGTTGTCCTGCTTCAGCAGCTTTCAACAATATGCTGGGTGGATGGAGGGTCGCAGACAAAATGTAATGAATCAGGTTTGGGGTCTCTGAAGTGTTGACAGAAGCATTGTGTAGGATACAGAACCAGCTTCTGAAATGCAGCCGCTGTATCGCTGAATTAGCTTTGACCATCCAGTAAGGTTTGTAAGAGGCTGAATGGCAATTGCTTGGCACGTGATCTGCTGCGTGGGGTTTTGGTAGTAGTATAAATCAGAATGGTTGTAATTCTGATTGTGGCTGATGAAACAGTAGTGAAACCGGGTCTGTGCTCTTCTGTAGCACATTTTAACCTTAGCTGGCTACTTTTCCGTACTAGGAAAGAGAATGTGGTTGTTAGCTGTGTTGTGCATCCCCTGGTTCTGAATTGTGCTTTGCTTTTCACCTGCTGTTAGCTGCAGCAAGCAAAAATTCCAGAATTCATGGAGACTAATAATTTCTAGGGTAACCAAATCTGGTTTCATCTTTCTTTGTTCATGTTGAGAGACTTCTCTCACAGCTTCTAGTTTAATCCCTTCATTTTGGAATGGTTGGTGGTATCTGAGCAATAGCAAACATGGAATCTATCAGGTAGATTACTTGGTGATAGGATTTGATTTTTACCTTGATATCATGGAATTAGACTTGATGAACAGGAGAAGCACTCAACTGGCGATGTGGAGAATTACCTTTTTTTATAGAACAGGGGCAGTTTCCTGTTTAAAATTTGGCATTCAGATTTTTAAAGCTTGTATGTGAGCCACCTTTTGGAGAGGGGAGTGAGGGGATTGACTTTCTTTTTTTTAAAATAGGAAAATCCAGTTTAAAGACTGAAATATGTAATCAGTTTGTGTCAGCAAAATACTTGTTTTGCTACTTTACCACTGCAAGTAAGAATTTCTCTGATCTGCTAGTGCTGCCTTCCTCTTCAGTCTCAGATAATTGTAACATGTCAGCGTTTGTCTGGACAGATACTGGCTTTGGTTTCTTACTTAAGACTAAGTTCTAAACAGAAGGTTAGAATTTAGTTGGTTTTCTCTGTCAAGAAATGTATCTCCGAGAATTATCAGTAACCTTCTTTAATTAAAAATGGAGATGTAGGGGTTTTGTTTTGCGGTGAGTTGGGTTTTAATGGAAGATTACTTTTCCAAACTTGGAAATAGGGAATCTTGGTAGACCAGGCACAAATGGCAAAATTAGGTTTTAATAAAGAAGTTGTCCTTCAGTGACCTTAAAACTTCTGCAGCCGAGATGTTACAACAGTGGAGGTAACCTGTTACAATGGTGAAGGTAACCATCGCTCTTCCTGTGCAGCCAACTTCTGTGCAGAAACTTCAAGTTGATGTGAAGTTCTCTGGGCATACCCACCACCAAGATACAGAGGTGAATTGATACTTAGATGAATGGAAACTGTAAAATCACCTTGGCAGTCTTGTGTCTTAAATTTTGCATTTGAGAAACTTAAACTAAAGACGCCAACATGTAATGTCTTGAGAGATACAAGGTTGAAAAATACAAGAGTATTGTGTAGCTGGTTGTAACTCGTACTTCTGAGATTTTTGTGTACAGTCAAAATTTCATAATACTGCAATATTGCAAATTGTAATTGTTCTGCTTTTCTGTTTTCTGGTTATTTAACCTTTTCTAACCCAGGAAATTATTGTAGTATACAAATATTGATTAAACTAGCCTTCAGGAGCTGCCAGTAATGTAGTCATGTGATGTGGCAAATGGAATGTGGCAAATAGCTGATGGGTTGCTGTGAGGGGCATTGGATATGGGCCCTGTGCCTCCAAAAATTAGACAGCCCTATTAAAACAGTCATGCATTAAATAACACATAACCGGTTCCTTTTGTGTTTCTTTTTTCTCATCAGGTGTCAGAAACCATTAGGATCAAAGTTTTCCTTTTCAGTTAGATAATAGGCAGTGCAAAGTAGAGGAGAGTGAGGAGAGGCTATGACCAGCAGTCCCGTACCCATTAAGGGTACCTTCCTAATTTCCTTTTTTTTTTTCCTTTTCTCCATTGCTGGACAGTCAGTGGTTTGCCTGTGTGCAGCCTGCAGGCAGTTAAGTTTTCATTCTAGTTTTGTAGTGTCAATAAGTTGTTTTCTAGCACTGAACATGTATTGGTAGGCAGACTCAGTAAATGAAGGGTAAAGTGTGAGATGAAGGACAATATGTAAAATTAAAGATGAGTATGTATTTCTGCCCTCAAATTAGAATTCTACAGGTGGTGTTTTTCCACTCTTCCTTGAGTTTTTAAGGATTATTGGTAAATTAGATTTTCAAATGCAAGTCATGCAGAGGGTACTACAATGTGTTTATTTATGCATGAAAATACATAGTTTTCTGTTATTGTTGCACTGTTGTTGCATTGTGTGCAAGTGATATCCCCACCCCAAACCCCTTCTGTAAGCAGTCACGTTATTCCCTTGTAAGAACTTACCTGTACTTTAAATGTTAATTTGTTTTAAGAGAGAAGGTGAATCTAAAGCACAGCAGCTTTTCTACATAATACCATGTATAGGTTACCTTTCTCCTGTTTATCATAGTCCATTTTGAAAGTTAGTATTGAATAATAATATGTAAATAAAAACCTAATGAATGTCTCATTCTTATTCATTAGATTGCATCCTTTCTTCTCCCTTAGAGATGACGAAGTAGGTATTGGTGGGCCATCAAATTGTACATTAATGCTTTCTTCTGATGTCCACTTTGTTTACCAAGAGGACTGAATGCCTCCTCTTCTTGAATACATAGATGGATTTAACTAAAACCGGGAAATGGATATTCTTCTACTTTTTCCCATATATACAAGCAGTTCTGCTTCTGAATCATGAAGTATTAATTCCTCTGATGTTTAGGACTAGTTATTACTCACACCGTGGTTCAGCTGCAGATTTTCCTAGTCTAATGGTGGCAGAGTATTCAGGGAGCAATTAGACAGTTTCTGTATTCTGTTATTGGAGGATATGCTTGAATAAAAGTAACACATATGGAGTGAGTACTGGATTTTTTTTTTTGTGGCTTTTTTGCTTTGAGTAATTACTTGAACTCTGAAGCACTTGCTTTCCTTATGACAACAGTTTTTCCTCAATACATGCTCTTGGAGGGAGGGACTGTGTAGCTCATCTCCTGGGAAAAAGTCCTCATATGCCACTTAAGCTATGGAGTTGTGGTGAGTCTCCAGTATAGAGGGGAGTTCATTTGTTCTCTGTTGATTATAGTACACTGGGAGTCTGCAAGACCACCGTTGCTGGTTTGCAATGGGTGCAGAATGGTATTCAACAGTGATTTCAATGAGAATAGTTCACAGATATCTGGTGACCTATTAATCAAATCAAAGTGGAGCTACCACATTAATGTATTTCTTTTAATAATATTATTTGTACTTCAGTAGTTCTCAAAAGCTTCAGCTATGGTTAGGTCTGTTGTTTTGAAGCACTGAGTGTGCATCAATATTTAAGTTAAAAGTGGCACAGAACAGGAGAGAGAAAGCGTTGCTGCCACTTTACAAATGGGAAAATGAAGCTAAAAATTAACCTTCCTGGGTTTCTTAGGAACTTTGTTGTACACATACCCTGGAATTATATCCATATTTCTTATGGATCTAATCTGATGTCAAACTGCAAAGCTAGCTCTTTATATGTGGCATGTTGAGGTAAGCTGAAATGAAAGGAGATTTCTTTACTGGCAGTTTTTGCTTTCTGCTTTCATATTTATGTTTGAACTTAGCTAAAAAGAGTGAAGAATAGGAGATTAAGCCAAAATTCAGACATACATGCTTCGCCACTCTCCTCTGTCCCCGAGATTGAACTTGCTTCGTGTAGAGAAAGGAACTGGAATACAGTTGTGGGTAGAGGAGTTTAGTAACTTTTTTTGATACTGCCTGGAAAGCCTTTAATAATCTTATTACTCACAGTGGCACCAAATCTTCATGGCAGTGTAGATTTGCAGTCACTTCTATCTTAAAATACTTCTGTTGTAAAGAGCAGTTATTATTCTGTATTATATTGTGGTGAACTGTACTGAATTTTTCTGAGCCTTTTGGACTGTGGAACATGATTTGCTGGTACAGTTCTGTAAATGCACGATGCTAGAGAAGCAAGTCTGAGGTCTTGAGCTCCTAAACATGGAGAAGTAGCAGTTCTTTCATAGGCTTTCTCTGCCTTTGAAGTGGAGATGTGCATGGTGGAAATTTCATTATTATTAGCAAGTTTGGAGCACCATCCTTTTTTAGTTGTTTGGCATGCTGATCAAAGAAGGAAATGGAAGTAGTTCTCGTGGCTGGAAGGTGAAGACTGGATTCTGCAACAGCTGTGGCTTCTGGAGTAATTTCCTGCTGTTCGGCTCATGCTCTGTATTAGAAGATGACAGCACTGGGCAAACTTGACTCATGAGCTAAAAAAAATCTAAGGTCATCCTGGCATAGACTTTTTGCACTTGTGGTGGGAAGAAAGGTTTTGTGGAGCTTTGAGATTATTACTGATAAACTTAGTACTGGAATGGCTGGACCTGTTTTATTTGGGCCATGTTGCTTATTTTGACGTGATTGGTGTGAGCTAGAAATAGCACGGTGTAATACTTCTTTGCCTGCATTTGCTTAGTGCTGCCTTGGGGCTGCAGATGCACTGGAGGACCAGTGTCTTGACAAGATGGTTATATCTTCTTCTTGGTAGATGAGCATGCTAAATGACTTGTGCAGAGCCCTACCTGGCAAAGACAAAACTAGCACACAGCACAAGATGCTGGAAGCATATGGAATTCTAAATATAAATGCTGAATGACTTTTCATTCATTGATTCATATGTAGGCAAGGTCAGGGTGGCTAAAATAACAAGAAAAAAACCAGACTTGCAAGATTTAAATTTCAGCGCTATCTTTTGAACCTCCAAAGATGCAGGTATAATTTAAAATTCTTTCTTAGCTACTCAGTATCCTCTGTAAGGTGAATTACACCATTTTGTGTCTGCTGTCGTTTTTCAGTTGGTGTATTGCACTTGGTGTAAAAATTCAAGTGCATTTGGAGAGAGACCAGTCTTATTTCAAGAATTACTCTGGAGTTAGACTTTGTTAGGAATTCAGGTTCAAGGTAGTCATTCTTTCTCCTTGTTTTTTTTTAACTTTCTCTGTGAGTATGCAGAGGACTTTAGATCCGTGGACTTGTTGTTTAGCATTTTTAGCCATAATCGCTTACACACAGAAAAAGAGGAGGGCATCGTTTTTTGCAGCTATTGCTGCTGTCATTGGCATGTTCTTACCAAGTGTTTGCAAAGATGATAGCAGCTTTGTCATAAGCAATAAAGCTGCCTTCTGCTAATGTGGGCATGCCTTTGATTGACTTCAGAGACTGATGCGTAGCTTGGGCTCTAATCATATCTACTTGTCAAGGGAAAGCTCTATCTGATTTCTGCGCCTGATCAGTCACTGAGTGATATGACAGCCCATGTGTCCGAAGTGTTGAGCAGCAGGTAAGTGCTGACACTTTGATTGGACAGATCACAGTTTGGGGATTGACAGCAATGTCTGCAATGACGTTGGAAGAGCAGCCAAGAATTTACTTTCAGTGGACAAATGGAATTAGTTACTATGTTTAGCTGACATTAAGCTATAAATTATCTGAAAGGTAGAAAGAGATTCCGTTCAGAGTTCATGTAGAATTTCCATTTACTAATCTGGTTGCACTGAGTCTGAATGTTTACAAGGGTCTTCCTATACCATGTTGTATATGTTTTTGATGGACGTTCTTAGTACATAATTAGTTACGCCATTCAAAGAACCAAGTTAGAAATTAGGCTTGGTCATAGGTGCTATATAAAGCCATAAATTGAAGCCTTGAGGACTCTACATTATGTTAACATTGTTCTAAAAGCATTTGGGTGTTTGCTTTATATTAGACCAGTAAGTATTTTTGTTGGAGGTTGCGGAGTTTCTACTTTTCAATAATTTAATATTTAATTGGATGTTTAATTCTTTTGTCTTCAAAGTACTTGCACCCATACATTTATTACAGTAATTCATAGGTCCCTTTCAGAAGTGGAAAACAGTCTTCTTTGCTCAACTCTCTGTGGAGAAGGTAGGTGGCCATTGGTGCTGTGTAAGCCCGTCTGGTGTTACATACCTGATTGTAAGAAATTCTCAGCACTGAGTCACTCTTTGTCTCTTAGTGCAATTATCAGCCTCAGCAGTCCTCAGCTTGCAATTTAGGGCTTTTTATTCCTAATATTCAGTCTTCATCTCAGCAAAAATAAGTCATTATCTATTCTTTTAAGTTAAAGCAGTTGTAGCAGAGCTCTCATAGATGTCAGGTTTTTGGGTTCAAACTTAAACGGGAAGTATAGATTGAATATAAGGAAGAAGTTCTTTACTGTGAGGGTGGTGAGGGACTGTAACGCATTGCATGAGAAAGTTGTGGATGTGCCATTGCTGGCAGTGTTCAAGGCCAGGCTGGTCAGAGCTTTGGGTGATGTGGTTTAGTGTGAGGTGTCCCTGCCCATGACAAGGGGGCTGGAACTAGATGATCTTAAGGTCCTTTCCAACCCTTACTGTTCTATGATTCAACGGTTCTAAGAGTTGCTCTTCAGAGAGTTGTTTATCACAATCCATAGATGACAACTTTCCTTTTCAGATCATAAATGGACTTTTGCCTCTTAATTCACTTTTATGTGATTTGTGAGCATAAGTTTGGGGTTTGTTGTTTTGGGGTTCTTTTTTGTTTCCTTCTCTAATAATTTTATATTTTATTCATTTAAGTGACCTCAGTCAATAAAGTTTTCTGGTTTTGCTTTTTTAATTTTGTTTATTTGTGCATAACTAGCTGAGACAGAAAAGTGACTGAAGATATTTCAGCCACTGAAGAATATACAATGAATAAAATAACTGCTGCCTTTAGCAAAAAATGTTTTGGTAATTTGTTTTACCTATTGCTGTTTGTGCAGGAAGCTGTTGAATACTGCAACAAACATCACACAAATTTTGTTCTAAGCTGTCGTGTGTGGCTGCTTTGTCAATTGTCCAGTGATTGTGCAGCTACAGTTCCTGTTTGAAGTGAATCTTACGAGAGGGAATTTGGTGTACTGCTCTACAAGCTTTGCTGGCAGGCCTTTTGTGTGGCAAAGGTTTTGCAGCAGGAAGGAGCCAAGTGCTGATGGTTGCTGTCTTAGAGCTGCCAACTACTTTGCACACATGATGTTTTTGGGGTGGCTGGAAGCTGTTTTTCTCTTACAGTGTTCTCTTTTGTTGCAACTTTAGTGCACTTTTGCTTACTGTTTTTCATATAGATTAAATTTTGGTGTGCATTACGGTTTGAGTGGGGATCCTTGTGGAGAGGTCTCCTGGAGCAACTGCATAGGAAAGAAGGAAGAGGCTGTTTGTTTTTACAGTGTGCAGGTGGCACTTCCTTGCTGTATGCACTTTGATGTATCCATACAGTGCTGATGAAGATTTATTTCAGGAAGAGTCTGTTAATGAACTAATTTAAAATTTGGTATATTTCAGGGTGCAACAATTATAATTCTGGTATTACTGTACCAAATTTTATAGAGATTTTTGCTACATTGTCTGATCTATGTGGTTTTCAAAGTAATTCAAATTGTTGAGAAACACTGGAATTTTTCATTCAGGTCTTTTCAATTACTGGTTACCTAAACCTTTAGTTATTCAGGCAGACCTGAAATTAGAAACGGCAAGCATGTGCATTACTTTTATATTTCTTTTTCCTGTGCAGAACCTAGTGATTCTGCCTGCAGAGAGATAAACTCTCAGATCCCAGAGCTTGGCTTTATGCTTCTCCCACAGGTTTAAAGCAATATTTGCTTTCAAGCCTCAAGTCAGGTTTGGCATAAATAAAAAAGTAGAAGGCTAGGGCAACTTTTCACACTCTAGTGCTAAAAGGAAAACATAATTCTCTGAGAGGAAGCAGGAGACATAGTTGCCTGGGATATGGAGAATGCTGAGGGGCTCAACGAGTTTTTTGCCTTGATTTTTACTGGCAAGTGCTCCAGCCACACTGGCCAAGTCAGGGACTGGGAGGGTGAAGAGCTGTGCTTGCTGCCTGAGAAGATCAGGTTCATGACGGTCTAAAGAACCTGAAGGTGCGCATGTCCATGGGACCTGATGAGATGCATCCATGGGTCCTGGGGGAACTTGCAGATGCAAGTGACTAAAACACTCTCCATATATTTGAGAAGTTGTGGTCCTCCAGTCAAGTTCCCACTGACTGAAACAGGGGAAACATAACTCCGTTTTTTTAGAAAGGATTAAAAAGTAAGTCCGGGGGAACTGCAGGCCTGTCAGTCTTGCCTCAGTGCCTGATAAGATCATAGAGCAGATCCTCCTGGAAACTATGCTATGGCACATGGAAAATGAGGTGATTTGTGACAGCCAACATGCCTTCTCTAAGGGCAAATTGTGCCTGACAAATTTGGTGGCTTTCTAGAGTGGGGTTACAGTGTTGTTGAATAAGGGAAGATGTCTTCTACCTGGATTTGTGCAAAGGTTTGACGCTGTCCTGCACAACATCCTTGTCTATGAATGGATGATACATAAATTTGATGGATGGACCATTCAGTGGATAAGGAATTGGCTGGATGGCCACACTTTAAGAGTTGCAGTCAGTATCACCCAGGTGGAAACCAGTGATGAGTTATGTTCCTCAGGGGTCAGTATTGGGACCAACACTGTTCAGCATGTTTATCAGTGATGTGGTAGAGGGATTGAGTGCACCCTCAGCAAATCTGCTGACTACACCAAGATGTGTGGTGTGGTTGACACGATGGAGGGAAGGAATGCCATCCAGAAGTGACCTGGACAGCCTTGAGACATGGGCCTGTATGAACCTGAAGGCTAAATGCAGGGTCTTACTCTGGGTCAGGGCAATCCTAAGCATAAACACAGGCTGGGCAGAGAATGCATTGAGAGCCGCCCTGAGGAGACATGGGTTTGGGAGTATTGGTTGACAGGAAGTTCAGCATTGCTTGACAATGTATGCTTGCATCCCAGAAAGCCAACAGTATGCTGGGCTTCATCAAAAGAAGTGTGACCAGGAGGTTGGAAGAGATGATTTTTCGCCTTAACTCTGCTCTCATGAGAGATGAGTACTGGACCTGGAGTACTGCCTTCAGGTCTGGGGCGCATGACACAAGAAGGATGTGGGCCTTTTGGAGTGAGTCCATAGGAGGGCCATGAAGTTGATTAGGGGGCTGGAGCACCTCTTCTATGAAGACAGGCTAAGAGAATTGATCTTGGTCAGCTTGAAGAAGAGAAGGCTTCAGGGAGACCTTATAGCAGCCTTCTAGTACTTAAAGGGGGGGCTAAAAGAAAGTTGGAGAGGGACTTTTTAGAAGGGCATGTACTGATAGGATAAGGGGGAATGGCCTTAAACTGAAAGAGGGTGGATTTAGATTAGAAATTAGGAAGAAATTCTTTACTGTGAGGATGATTAAGCACTGGAACATGTTGCCCAGAGAAGCTGTGGCTGCTCCATCCCTGGCAGTGTTCAAGGCCAGGTTGGATGGAGCTTTGAGTTAACCTGGTCTCATGGAAGGTGTCCCTGCCCATGGCACATGAGTTTTAAGCTTTAGCACTTAAGCAGTACTGCATAAGAATAATCATGTAGGGAAATGCAGTCATTTCATGTGTGACCATTTCAGAAGACCTTGAAGCATAGACAATTGCAAGTGTAAGAGGCAAGAATTTTCACCAAGTCAGCTCTTCTCTGCAGACACTTCTCACTTAAAGCCTTGTGGATGTCAGCTCAACACAGTAGCTGAGACTTACGTTGTAATGTTCCCTTTTGTCCCTCTCCTTAGGGATCACTTGATTAGTTTGGTTATTTATTTATTTTTAAATGGGTGAAGGCTTTTTCATGCACTTCCAGTTTCACCCACTACCTTGCACTGGCAGCAAATAGCCTGCAAAAATGTCATTTGCTGGGGAATTGTTTTTCTGTTTATTGGAGGTGACAAGAGCAGTGGGGCAGTGGCAAAGAGGCCTTGTTGCCATTGCTAAATATACATCCCTGACAGTCTGATAATAGGTTCCAGGAAGTTCAGTGGAAAATTAAAACAAAGCAACATTTATAGCTGATTGAACTTGAAAAGCAGTTTTCATGTTGAATGGCAAATATGTGGACTTCAGCATTCCAGGAGACTGATGCAGCTCCACTGGATGGGCCTGACCTTGTGTGCAGAATGGACTGTGGACACAGCAGCAGGCAGAATGGCTTCATCTATAGAGGACTTCATGGAGAGGAAAAATTTGCTATCGTGCACAGAAATAGTTCTCACATATGTCTATATTTACACAGTGTCCACAGGTCTGAATAGCATCTTTCGTATTAGGGCTTTTGCAGCCTGTTAGCACTACAAGAATGTCTGGTACTGGGACTGTCTTTGTCCCTGCCAAAATGCTAAAAATACCCTGCCATTTACCCCCCTTCTTAAGCTGTAAGCAGAAGTGTGGTTTTATTGGCTTTATAAAATAAGGTGAAAGCTACCTAATTGTGTTCTTGTCAGTGGTAGCAGAGTTTGCGTGTAGAGGGCTGTATTTTCAATGGCTTCCTTCCAGCATTTAAAAGATCCCCAACCCTAAAACTCCAGAAAATAAACAACTTAGGGGATCTTTAATGTGTAGTTGGATTTTGTTATTTTTGGTTTATGAAGACCAAACGCTTCTAGAATGAAACTTAGGAGGCAGAAGAAGACTAGTTTTTTGCTCACAATATTGTTGGCTACGTCACCAGAGTTACAGCTTTCACAACTAAAAAAGTGAACCCCGGGATGGATGGCTATCTTCCATGAAACCCATCTTCTAAAAGTAGATTTGGTGAAGGCTGCCTTATTTAAGAGAACCCAGAAATAGAAATTTTAAGTGAGCTGCTACTGTTTTTGAGTATGTATTTCAGGTTGGACTAGAGCACATGTGGAAAGACAACTAATGACTAATGACTACCATTTGGTCAGAAGAGTATAAGGTTTACTACTTTGTTTCTTTTGGCTGGTACTCTGCCTCAGAGTCTGCACATTCAGTATTAAGGGCATACATAGATGAAAACATGCCAAGTTCTCTAGCCTCTTGCAGTCTTAAAAGTTTGGCACATGTTACTCTGCTGTTGGACTAACTAGAGTGGTGTTTAAGGATAGCTTAATGTGAATGTAAAGCCTTTAAACCAGCGGACAGATATTTACTATTTCTCAGACTTTTAATTTGTTTGTTTTAGAACGGTAATTTTTAATTATGAGATTGAAGGTTCAGTTTTGTGGGGTTTTAAGTATCAGACTCAGTATGTGTCAATTTTTAAACCAGCCTTTCTGGAGTTAAAATACATTAAACACTTATGTGACCATTTTGGCTATCTGGTTACTTGTCCTGAAAACTATATGCAAGAGTCTGCCTATATCTGAATGGGCATTTGGAATGTAAAATGTTTTGTCCATTCCAAAATAGCATGGTTTACTACACAAAATTTCTCCTTGATCATCTGAAAGGCTTTTAGCTGCATGGCCCCTAGCATACCTTCACCTCTTGAAAGGTACACTGGGACTGGAGCTCTTCAGTTGCTGAGGGCTAATGGAGTATAAAACGTGCACACATTGTACCTTGTTGAATCTGGATTTTCTCTTCTTTGTTTCCCCCTTAAAAACAAACAAAAAGCTCCCAAAATTAAACAAGGGTGTGAGCTGTGTACTTCCTTGTTGCCAGATCTTTTTGTGTGTGAAAAACCAGCAGATTGTTTACAAATACATAAAATGTCACCTCCATCTCTGTTCAATCCTGCCTCTGCAAGGGTTGGATGGTACACTTAGTGGATCTCTGCTCATTGCTTAGCTGCATGTGGTACAGTTCCAGTTTGTGTTTGCTGGTGATTAGTTTGTAGACTTGAACAGACTGGCACCGTTCCCTGACATCACTTACATGTTAGTGTAACACAAGTTCAGGATTTTTCCTGTGTCATATTTTATGCAGTGGTCCATTCCTGTTGTCAGTCATGACCCAGTTGCTTCCAAGCAGGTGTACTCTACTCAGCTCTGCACCGTATCCTCACTGAATTTTTGAGGCTGTTGTGCGTGGAGGACCTGCTGTGCTCTTAATAGCTTGTGATAGGGCTGTACTCCAGTTTTACCTGATCTCTGAATTTTTTTTTGAGGGTCTGGAGTTTTTCAGTGAAGGCAGGGAATATTGCTGACTCAACCTACTGTTCCATCTAATGTTTTTCCCAGCTAGTCTCCACAATGCAGCTGTTTGACTGTTGTAGCTTCTACGGCACTCTGAATTAACTGTGAGCTCTAAAAAGCTACTCCTTTTTCAGCAGTAAACTACATCTACATTTGCAGCAGACCAAGACTGACTTCTAGAATTTTTGTGCTAATGATTAGTGTTGATGTTCTTGCATGTCAATGAGGGTGAGGCCAGGACCCTCACTTTGGGATCTTTGCCAGTGTTATGATGAAATACAACACTCTGTCAGAAAATCAGTTAGTTTAGTTGTATCAGTCCATTTCTGTGTTTCAGTTTAACACAAACGTTGTTGAAAGGGCTTTCTCTGTTTTTGAGAGCCTCCTGTTTGTAAAGATCATTCTTGCCAGGGATAAAGCAAATCAAATCTGTTGGAGTCTGACATAGTTTTTAACCTCAGTGCAATGGGTTACCCTTTCAATTCCCCTGCTGCGCTCATCCTCTCTAAACACAGCTCATTTTAGCTGTTAGTTCCACAAACTCATGTAAAATGAGTAATTTGTTATGAGTAATGAGGTGTGTGGTTTTATGTGAAAGAAAACAAATCGGCCGCTATGCAAGCCTTTCAAATTCCTGAGTGTGCTTGGAGGTGTAGGTTACAGGAGAAGCAGATAGCAAATGAAAACAACTCTATGCCGGGCTCAGCTGCTCAAAGTATTTGTGATGGTGTGTGTTTATTTATGAGCCTGTCTTTGCTGGGGATTCGCTGCCCTGTATCCTGGTAGAGAAGACTCACAGGCAGAATGAGGAAGCCTTCATTAATCTTCATGCTCTTGTTTAGAATTTCTTGTGCTGCCTGCTGTGGCTCCTGTTGGAGCAGGCACTGGCCTCTCGCAGTGAATTGAAATGGCTAAGATTAATATTAATCCCTTTAATACTGCAGCTCATGATATAGTCATTAGGTGACTTGGAACTAATCCTGCCCACCTAACTAGTGTGATTTATTAAATACACATGGAGGATTTAGTGTGAATACAGCTTGGTGGAATAGGCATCAAATAAATACCGCTGTATATCTGTGTTAATGCTGGCAGATTGGGACACAATTGCAGGACAGGCTAGGAAGAAACAGGAGTGCAAGGGATACTTACCATGCGGCTCAGTGGCATAACTTTTTTTGGATTAGTAGTAATGATTTTTCTAGCTGGACACAGCATGTGCCAAGAGGTAACTGCAACTTAAATGAGGCTTAAAAAATAGAATTAAGAGATTGGGAAGAGCACAGATACATTTATATACTGCACTCAACAGCAGAAATTGCTCAGCTTCCTTGCTGTGAGTAGGCAGCAGATCCTCTTAGTTGTCTGCTCTGATCCTCCCAGTGCAGCATGGAATTACCATCCTGTCTGCAAACATTCAGGAGTAGAATAGGAAGACAGTTAATTAGTACTGAGCTAATGAGCATTAATCTGCTATTTCAGAATAACAGAGGCTCCTGTTACAATGGTTTGTAAAAATAGCTGGCTTTTTTTCTTATGTGCATGATACTGTGGCATTGTTTCTGATGAGTTATTTACTGGTTTTGATTGAGAAATGGTTGGTTAAAGAAGCTGAGTAGAAAATAGTGGTCTGGGTAAGGGGGTCTGTGTATATTGCTCTGAAGAGATGAATTCCTGACCTCAGCCCTGGTGACATGCCCATTTTGATAGATCAAAAGTAAAGTTGATCAGTTTTCTAGATACTGGAGGTAAAAGAATGTGAGAGTTTAGGAAATTATCCAAGTTCAGTCTGATCAGTGCCTGTTAAAGCTGACAGGCTACAAGGTGCTGCATTGTGAGCAGTACAGGTTTCCTTGCTTATCCTAAAAGAAACCTTAGCATGAGCTAAAGAGGTTATGCAAAATCCGACAAGGAAAGATTAAGATCTGAATGTAAGATTTTAAGCTATTTATGCCTGTCATTTACTTTTTGCACCTTAAAACTTTTTAGTTAAAAACACACAATATGAAGCTTTTCTTGAGACTTTCTTTTGAGATGGTTTCAGTCACTCACTCTAATATAAAAATATAACCCTAACATGGCTGGACCAGTGGCATTTGACAGGGTGGGCAGTAAACTATGTTGTGGCCAGTTTAATTCTTCCCAAAATGTGGTTCAAAGGGGCAGTTATGTTAAACCAGAGCTGCAGGCTGGAGATGCAGAGCTGGGTGTGAGGGGCAGAGCTTACTGAGCTGTGCGTTACACAAATGCAGGAATGATTTATTAGTAATTTTATTTTTCACTGAAAATTTCAGAAAACAAGAACTCGGAACTTAAGAGGGATTGTCTGGTGAAAGGGAGACCTGCGGTTTGTCCTACTGACTTCTTTAATATTAATAAGTACAGAAAATTGCATTTCAAGTTGAAATACTTACCTAAGCAGAGATGTGGAAGGTGTCTGTTTAGTATCACACTGGTGTTTAACACAGTAGTCTTTCTGTGCAGTGGGGCAGATATTACTGAATACTTGCTGACTCTGGGCCAGTTTGTTGCTCGAAGTATCAGTCTGATACCATTGGTCATAGTAGCCATGAGTTCTTGCAACAAGATTATTTTTTGTGCCTTCCTGCTGTTCCTGAGCCTTATTAACAATCCTTTTTCTATCCAGGTATTCTGCTTCTGCAATTGCCATATCCGCTTGGTTGGTTGGTTGGTTTTTAGTTTTTGTACCTGTCATTTCTTCCCGACTTTAAAGACTTCTGGTTTTGGACTGGTTCTTCTTTGACACCTGACCCAATTCTGACCATACTAAGATCTGTGTTACTAGGATGTTAGCCTTTTAAAGGGGATGTATGAAAACCTCATGGTATTTTTCTTACCTTTTGTCGCTTGGGATCAGAATATGAAGTTGTCTGGCACTTAAAGTGTGATCTGTTTTGTTTTGAACCATATAATAGAAAGCCCAAAATGCTTGGCTGTGGTGACAGCAAATAATTTTTCAGTGAGATGAGTTAAAATGTCTGGCCTGTTTCAAAGAGGGGATGGAACTGTGCTTGCCTGTTCAGTTGTCTTTATCAGTCAATGTGGGAATACAGCTGTGACTTCTCATAAGAGATGCAAGGTCATGCACTAGTTCTTCAGAGACCATATACAATTTCTGATAGAATAAATCTGGTTGTAGCTAAGGAAATTCAAAGTATGCTAAAATGAAGCTTGCGGAACTGTATGGTTAGGTCTTGTACATTTAGGGTTTTTTGTTGGATATTATCATTGGTTCTGAAATAAGATTGCCTGATAAAAAATTACAAGATGGTCAAAATAATTGCTCTCCTGTCATTGATTAGCCAATTTGTGTTGATTTATTTTATCTTTATTTTGGTTTTGGCATCTTCTTTTTTTTTTTTACTGAGTAATAATAATAGATCCCTGACATTTCTGTTCCTTCCTCTCTGACTTTGAGGTACCTTCTCCCCAGCCTCACCACAAGCCTCCTCCCTAGCACTGCTACAGCTCTGCAGTGGCTAAATGGACAGTGCAAAAGATTTATTTGGGAGACAGTGAAATTCCAGTGTGCATAGGAGGATTCATGTCCAAGTCTCATGTCTTCCGGATTGCTGAGTTGATTGGTTTTCTGAAAATTTACTAGAAAGCTAAGAAACTGTTAGGGCTTATTCCAGGAAACTAAAATCGTAATGTAGAGCAGGGCAGGATATATAATTGCTGCTTCTAAAAAGTCTCATAATGAGGAGGCGGGGGGGGATTTTTGTTAGCTTACCTGGTGACTATTCATATGTTAGTCATATTATTTCTGAGATGGTTGCTTAACTTGGAAAAGAATACTTTAAATAGGCTGTGGTTGTGATTTCTGTTAGTCTGTGAAAAGTGCTTTGTTTTGGCTTCTTTGCTTGCCGTCCAGATAGTACACATTTGTATATACTGATGTTTGTTCAGTGGATGCAGAGCTATTTAGAATACAGCAAAGCAGAAGTCTGGGGTTTTTGTTTTGTTTTGTCTTTTTTGTGAAATGCAGCATTGACTGAGCAATGGGTAACAGCATGGCTCAGTGACGGATGATTGCCTCTTAGTGCAGTTAGGGCAGATGTAACTCTTAGCTGGATTCTGTTAGAATGTCATCATACACTGATTTACATAGTAACAAGTAAAATGTGAGGCTCTGAGATTTCTTAAATGCTCCTCACCAATGATCTTCTAAAGTAAATAAATGCCTGTAAATTCAGTTAATAAACACTGTATAGCATTTTGAGTAAAATTATTCAAAATTGAACCTAGTCTAAAAATACAGGGTTTTGGTTTTTTTTAGTAATCTTAAGAACTTGTTTTCTTTATAAGCAAGACAGCTGCTTACACTTTCAAGAAGAACTGGAAAATATAATGTACCACTTTCCACAAGATAATACCTACTGAAGGAGGAAAATGTCAAGGTACTACAAAAGCTAATTTAAAAATTAAGATAACGTCCATCTTCTCCTTTCTAAGAGTTCCATTTAATGCCTAAAATTCCTGAAATAAAATGAACACTTTAGGAGCTTTCCCAGATGGCATAATTAATAATAAATACTGGTATCTTGAATCATAGGTCAGTTTCTAATTTATTCTGAAGTTTGTCTTGCTAGGCAGCCACACTAATGGTCATTCATGCACATAAGGGAAAGAAGGACTGCAGAGTCTGATATGGTAATAAATTTCCTCCCTCCCCCTTGTATATTATATAAGGTATCCTGAAAAGAACAGCTGAATAAGCTTTCCAATCTGTTTCTGGTGTTGATGGCCTCAAATATTGGGAATCATGAATCAGACCTTTAAGTCATGAGATCTTTGATAATTAATTTTAGAATTATTTAAAAGCATTTGAGGTTTGCATTGTTGAGATTTCTTTTTTTTTCAAGTGGACCTCTGTAAATCTATCGTTGGCAGCAGACTAAGCCTCTGGTAATCGCAGGATTCGCTTTGGAGCTGAGTGCTTAAGAAACATTTTCAGTCGCACGGCTGTGAAGGTAGAATTGTGAAAGTTGCAGAATGGCTGAGGGTGGAAGGGACTACTGGAGGTCATCTGGTCCAGCTCCCCTGCTTAGGCAGGACCTCACAGAGCTGATTGCTCAGGGCCGTGTCCAGGTAGCTTTTGAATATCTCTAGGGATGGGGACTGCAAAACAACATACTATGAGTTATTGGAAGTTACCTACCCCTGCCCCCAAATCTGAACTTCCACTGTGTCCTAGTTATAATCAAGTTTGTCATTGACACTTAGTGGTCTTTTAAGGGGGTTTTCATGGTGTATGGAAATAATTATTTTTAAGAAATTTTTTCATCAGTTTCATAGCCAATATCTTACAACATCCAGTATAGAAAAATGCTAGTTTCTAGGTGGCCCTTCTTTCTGAGACAGAGAGGAATTTCTCATTAGGGTCTATAGTTAACTACAGTTCTGTAATCTTTGAAATTCAAAGATTAGGTGCAAGCAATATATTGCTTGTGTGAGCACCGTGGTAGATAGTTGAGGCAGGAAGTACAAGTCAGTGTCAGTATATGTAAAAGAATATAAATGAACACCTGACTGCAATTCAACTAAAGAAAATAAACTCACAAAGTACTTTTACTTTCATGTGATATGACTGAGGGATACATCATGTCTGTTTTACATGGAGTCTTGATTAGTTTTATCGGAAAAGGCACTGGGGAAAAGAAGAGTTTTGGGGTGTTGGTTTTGGGGGTTTTGTTTGATTTTGGTTTTGGTTGCTTTTCTTCTATTTTAATAAAGTTGGTATGTCCATTAATGAAGAGAATTTGGAATGTGGAAGTTGGTACTTAAGGTCAGCTGCAAAGTCTCTTACGTAGCCAGGGTGGAAGCAAGTGATTAATACCTTGCTTTAAGGGGTTTTTGTAACCTTTATAGTTAGTTTATGTAGTGAAATGGATAGTGAAAACTGATGCAGTGATTTACTCTAATCTGTTCACTAGTTCCTGTGAAGGAGATAGAGCTAGAAAACGTTCCTTATGTATTGGAAGAGAGCTTTGTGGGCTTTTGGGAAATGGAGGCAACAAAGAAGGTAAAACCTGATGCAGTCAGTCAAAGCCTTCCCCAGCTGCCTTCTTTTTAAAAATGGACACATAGTAGTTCCCTTTTGACAAGGCACAAATTCTCTGTCCGTACCCAGCACAGTGTGGGGCATCCTGGAAATGACAGTAATTCTATGTCTGCTTCTGCTTCATGTATTTTATCTGCCAGCTTTCTACTTCTCCTTGCATAGTTTGGTCAAAAATGATTTGAGGAGAAGAAAGTGTTATTTTATATTTGATCTGCTGTCATTTACTAATTATCTCAAAAGGTAAGTATAAATGTTAGGTTCTCTGTCTTTTGACATTGATAGCCCTTCTTGAGATTGTTCTTTCTGTGAAGATAAGCTTTTTCCTTTTTTTTTTCTTTTTCCCCCTGCCATTCTGTAACAGAATAGTCTTTGGTTAGGATAAAAGCCCCTATTACAGATACAGATATTGTTGATCTTTTCCATGCAGTCAGCTAGTCATGGAAATAATTTCCTAAAACACTGACATGGCTCTCCAGTAGAATGCTGGAGTGTGCCATTCCCTCCTCCTCCTGTCTTTATGCACAAGCAGAAGAGATCATGGCCTACAATTTCTGAAGCTTAGAAGTAGTTTTCTAACTGTAGTGTGCTTAAGCAATTAAAACTTCTATGAAAATCATCCAAACCATGAGATACTGTATTCTTTCCACTGTTGACTCCAGAAGTTTGCAGTCCATTTTGCTTGTTCTTTTTGCAGTCCATTGCTTTCATGCACTTTCCTTATGGCACAGCACCATAGCTGTAATCTTCTAAAAATATGTAGGTTTATTTAGTCTGGAATAGGCTGAGTGGGGCCTAAGTGCTGTCTTTCACTTCCCAAAGGAGTATCGCATAAAAGAGCTGCTGCTTCTCAGAGGCTCCAAGAGATCCATAGTAGTGAGCACAGGGGAAAATTCTTTCTAGAGAAAGTTAAATACTGGGATGTGGGAAGAGAGAATGGTATCTCTGTCCATGGATACTTTTAAAGTTTGACTGAACAAGGCCTCGAGCAGCCTGATGCAAGTCCAGAGAATTCCTCTGGATGAGCAGGAGGTTGGAGTAGTTTACCTCCAGAGACCTCTTCCAATCCAAGGCCTTCTGTGCAGGTTGATCTTTGTAATCCTTAATCTTCGCTGTCTAGCTGTTTCTGATTAGCTAACTGATCTATTTGATCAGTTGATCTTTAAAATCCATGTGTGTGCGGGCATGTACACACTCTTTCCTATTCACTCTGTACAGTTCCTATTTTTATGTATGTGGATGGCACAGATGTCTTTAGTGTGTCAGCTCAGGTGACTTTTCTGTTGACCTGTGTAGTCTTAAACAGTGGAATCAGTTTTGCCAGGCCATAGGCTTGGCTTCGCAGTATGTTCAAAAATACGTCTTGAGCAGGGAAGGGAAGGACTACTTCCTTCCATTTCTTCCACACACACCACACTCCCCCCCTTTGGCACCTCATCTGTGCTTGAAATGTGAAGTGAATCTGAAGGATTCTGCTGTTCCCTAGAGCATGTCATTATCCATTTGAAGGAACCTAGCAGGTGAAGCTCATATATAAGGAACATTTCTTTTTTTCCAACTCTCTCAAATGCGCACAGTTGTGGATGTTTGTACTCCACAGAAGGAGTGTGAAATTCAGTCACAGCCGCAGCATGTGTTCCAATTTTCCAGGGAACTTTCTCCCAGCTGTGAGTTAACCCTTTCTCCACTCTTCTTTCTGCCTCTCCAGCATTTTGGGGAATTTCAGTGAGCAGTTTCTTTGACCAGGGAAGCTTTGAGAGCTGGAAGTGTTAGATCTCAGTGGTCATACTGGGAAAGGAAATAAGATTAAGTGGTGTTGGGTGTTGATATGATGTATGTAGGAGATTTTTTTAAATTAGTTTCTTTAAATTAATTGAGACACTTGTATTTTTGCAAACTTCTTATACAGTCCCAGCACCCCTCCATTTTTGCCCTGTGCTAGTGACAAATCTTCACTGAAGTTAAACTGCTGCCACTAGTCTGTAGGTGCAGCTTACCTGCTGTGAGAGCTGCCATACTTTGTAAAGGCTTTTACCCAAGTAAAGCTGTGTTCATCCTAGGAATTTTGCTGTTCTAGCTCCTGGGCTTAAATTACACTCTTAGGGAAATGGTAGAGGTGCTCTATTGACCAGGGCTAAAGGGTGTGCCTTCCCACCACATCTCCTAAGCAGACTGTTGGGCTAAGAGCAAGGGTTTCCTGTTTGTGGAAGGAATCTTCTGAGTATATTCTTGTTTCAGTTTCATAGTCACTTGTTGAGAGGCCAATTATAATGAGGAATACATGTTTTTGAATTTATGTCTCTGCAGGAGAAAAGCTTGTCTCAAATTACATTTTTTGAGTTATCAGTATGCCCTTATGTAAAAGAAGGAAGCTTCCCGTCAGTGTATAAAATGAACTTGCTGACCTTCTCTCAAGAAGGAATGCATTTCGCATTCCTAGATTCAAAGTTCTAATGCTACTCTTGTAAACAGCACTCATCTGTAATGTCTAGTAAAGTAATTCCAAATCATTCAGCGGTGTTCTGTCATATTTTACACCAGTGTTTGAAAAAGCATTGTCACAAATGTGGAAAATAGTGCATACTCAGCACTGCCCATAATAATCATCGAGATGCAGCGGGTGAGTAAAATAGTTGTAGAGGGGATGTGGTACTTTGTAGCACACTGTCTTCAGCTGCTCTTTCTCTTTGGCCGTATTATGTTGTGGTTTCCTTTGCCCGCTGCTGCTCTTCTCACTCATTTCTCTCTTTGGATTCTTTTTGTACTGTGATTCAGTCCTTCACAGAGCAGAAAAATGACATCTTCAGACTGCCTGCTGCCACATCACAGCAGTTTCAATTGGAAACTTAAAAGCTGAAGCAGGTGCTGGAAACTCTATTCTCTCTTTGGTCTGATTCATTGAGTGCCAGCCTTCAGCTGAGGAATGGGGAGGCAAATTGATTTTGTGACTAAAATCTTGGCCTGATTAATATTTGCAGTGCTTCAAACAGTAGTGTGAAGGCTCCATAAATTAACTCTGAACTTTGTTGCAGTGTAACTAAGCGAGATTGTTGTGGATCTAAAGTTGTGACTTGGACCAAGGTGCTGTTTGGTTGATGACGTATCTGCAGCAGATGCCATACCTTTTTAAGAGAAGGCAGGAGCAACATGTTCTGTGTCTAACTTTCTGAAAGTCCCTAAATTTGTTAAACTTGGGGGGGGGGTGTCTCGTTTTTTTTTTCCTTCAGTCGCAGCTTGAGTCTGCAGCTTCTGTTCAGAAGACCAGTTTAGAGAAACATTAATGTTTTCTAGGGATAATTCTGGAATGAGCTCCTGCTTTGTATTTCATTGTTGCTGCCACTAAACAGTAGATCTGGGAAGGGAAACTCTTCTGTTGGTGAATGTTAGAGTGGATATATTAGTGATGTACAGCACCAGGGGGGCTTTTGTTTCTGGTAAGCGCAAGGAAGAGCTGGAATAATTTAGGTAGGAAGAGACCTCTGGAGGTCATCTGCTCCAAAGCCCTGCTAGAAACAGAACCAGCTAGTAAGTGAGATTCAGCCAGCTGAATTCTGAGTATCAACAGGGATGGAGCTTCCACAGCTTCTCTCAGCAAACTGTTCTGGTGTTTGACTGCCCTTCTTTAGAAAATATCTTTCACAGTATCCAGTGGCATTTCCCTTAATTGCAGCTTGTCCATTGCCTCTCATATTCTTCTTCCATTGCTTTATTCCCATTAGAAGAGACTCTCTTCCTAGAAGTGTGAGCAAATATGAGAATGAAGAGACATTTTGGCATGTTTGGACTAGAGTAGAAACATTTTCATGTGCTGTTTGGGAGAAGAGATGCAAAGAGTGCTTCTGCTGTGGGCTTTTTCAAGGTTCATTTGAATATGGCCCTGTAGGTGCTGAGGTTTCTTGACCTAGGGTGTGTAACAACAGAAACAGTTGTGGAATAACAGCAAGTGCTGAGTCTTAAATATGATTATCAGTTGAATTTGTTTTTTTTGGCTCTAAACTTTGATTTAAAAATTGCAATACTCTGAATGCAGGACATTTACTTCTCTGGTTTATCACTCAGCATTGACAGGTGGAAGCAGTTCTAGGAGCAGAAAAACCCACAGCAGATTAAAGGGTGTCCGAGGAATTATTTTTTGTAATGCTGAGCAGGCGTAAGAGATTAAAGTATTTTGGAAGGTTTATCTTTAGACAGTGCTTAGTTATTAGTCTTAGCAGTTTTGGAAACCTAATTGAGACATTACAGACCACAGCCCTTTTGAAGGAGCCCTATACTCTCATCTCATGTCACGGTAGTCTGGATCAGGAGTTACATGTAGGTAGTTTTCAGAGCAAGCCCTAGCTGGCACGTTATTTCCAGTTGTTACTGGAGAGCACTGAAAGAGTTAAACATCATTTGGATTTCTTTTAACCACATTTAACAGGAATGACTTCTGCTTCTGCTCATCACTGATCCTCTCGTCTGTGACTTTTTTTTTTTCATTAAAAACATTCTTTTAATTTAGTGTGATAAAACATCCGTTATTTGTAAGTTGATTGAGCATAAAGTATTTCATTATAAAATGGTCATCCATCACTGGAGGCTGGGGGCTGCAAAAAACATTAACTGTGCACTTTTGGCTGGAATGCAGCTTCTCCAGAATAATGCAGCTTCTGTGTAAAGTATGCAGCATAAAAAAATCAACTGTTTAGGAAAACAGGTGCTTGCCTTGCTCTCCCAGAGCTTTGGGATTTCATCCCAAGTTTTTGGAAGGGCCCTCGAAGTCCTTCTGTTACCTAGAGTCACTTTCTGGTTTTAAGCACTGGCCTTAAAGCTGAACAAAATGCTGCTCTGTGTGAAGTAGTTTCATTCTGACAAGGCTGTGAGAATTTACTAGCTGTTTAACTGCTGCCTTTTAGAAAATGATGTACGTTTTCTTCCCCTCATTCATTAGCTCCTCTGAAATGTAAGTTGCCTTTTTTTTTTTTTAATAAAGTTTTTTAACATCCCAAAAGTGAGTGGTCAAGCACTGCTAAATTGTTTCTACATTCTACATGTAAATCCAGTATGTCCCTGTTGATTTCCCTGATAACTTCACAAACTGAACTACTGGATTGGTTTCTGATGGATTATAAAGATTATTTTGATCTTAGCTTCTGTTACATAGTGCTTATCATATTTCCCCAAGTATGAACTTGAAAAATAGCGTCATTCACCAAGAGTCTTAATTAACTTTGGGTTTTGGGGAAACGTGGGATGATAGGGCAGGAAGCCCTTACTGAATTGCTATTACTGTAAGCTGCTTTCTTGATATTATTTCTGGGTAATCTAATGGGACAGCACTTAAAAAGGCAAAAAGGACCCCTTTTCATGCGAGGAATGGAAGCAAAGATGAAGCTATTTTCCAGGTCTTGGGAACAAACGCTGTCAAAGTATAGTGGTTCCATCTCAGAGGTCATGGTAGAAGAAATGCTAGGGGTTAGAGGTTAAAGCAGAGTTGTGTCCACTGACCTGTTCAGTGTGTGTTGCATATTTTAGCTGGAAAGCCAGGCTGTGTTGTACCCTCAGGGAAGGAGAGAGGGATTGAAGAAGCCTACATAAGTGTGTGAACCAGAGGCTGGCTTGAACAAACAGCTCTGTTTATCTGTACAAGTTGAAGTTTTGTGCCGTGCTGTCACTTTTAGATTGCTCTTGCTGGACACAATATAGTCAGTAATGGCCTTTATAGAGTTAGGACAGGATTGCTCAGTTGAGCTTCTGAAGCACTCTAGTGGTTTCTTTGATCATGGGCATCTACCTGATAAAAAATATTAGCAATAGACTATAATAAACCTATTTGGTACTTTCTTTGAGACTGTAAGCAGTTTGGTTTATTTTTTTTTTCTAAGGTACAGTGCTCATGGCCTGTGTACTAAGAAGTTACTCATATTTCTTACACAATCTGCTGCTCAGTATATCATCTGTTGAATGACTGCTTCAGAGAAGCTGATGCAACAGAGAGGGGGGCCATGGGTTGCTAATGTCAAGCTATACTATATCTGAATCTTTATTTGGTGTTTGCTGTCTTCCCAGAAGAGAAGTGAGCTCTCAGTATACACATGGACTCTTTCTGCCTTGAAAAAGTTTGTCTAAATTGGGAGTGGTAAGGGTGCTAGCAGAAAAACTTCGTCCCAGATTGCAGCTGATCATTGGCCAAATGTTACAGAGGGAGCTTAGACTCAGCCTGGTGCTTCAGATTATCATGTTGTCTTGTGGAAATAGTTGCATTCATAGGCTACCTGTCCTTGTGTGTGTTCTGCAATACTAGCATCAGTAGAATTTGAAGCATTGTTTAGACCTCCTGGTAGAAATCACATCAAAATCACAGGTAAATTTATAGAACTGGGTAAAGCACAATGTGTAATAGGAAAATTCAGAAATTCTTCCATTTTTGTCACATAAGCTTCTTCAGACAGTGCAAGTGGGACAGAATCAGTAGTATTTAACCTTCTAGGCTGTAAGAAAAAAAATATTCTCGGCAAATTTCCTTGACCAAAACAATCCTAGCTTTGGTTTAAAAATGCCAGTTCCATAACCTCACCAACAAAGATTATCTGTAGCCAGGGAACAGGTAGTTGCTAAATGGCATCAAAGTCTTGCTGCTTAGGAGAAATATCCTTCTAAACTACTCATACCTGTTATCTGCTGAAGGCATGTGATTTCCGCTTAAGTATATAGGCTGTGGGTCTGGAAGGGTAGAAATGCTTTTCCACTTCTCACTTGTTAATAAACTTTGTTCTTTCCTTCTGTGGTGGTGCTTTGACCCTAGTAATTAATGGGGTTTGTTAATGGAGGCCGAATTACCTTTACAGTATTCAGTATAATGCTTAGGCTCCCAGCTGGTAGTGGGGCTAATTGCTTGTGTGTTCCTCCGCCCAGGCTGCAATAAGGGCAACATTTTTTATGAACAGTTCGAATCCTTTCATTTCTCCAGTTTTTTTTAGGCAGATTGAGGGAGGTGATCCTGCCCCTCTACTCTGCTCTCGTGTGTGCAGTTCTGGTGTCTTCAACATAAAAAGGACATGGAACTGTTGGAACAAGTGCAGAGGAGGTCCACGAGGATGATCAGGG
>JASSUY010040612.1:0-57782 GCA_032466535.1 Forpus xanthops | reverse complement strand
CCCATAGCAGGGGGGTTGGAACTAGATGATCTTAAGGTCCTTTCCAACCCTAACTATTCTATGATTCTATGATTTCATTGTTTTACAGCTGATGCATGATTCCAGGACATGGAAAAAGTTTATGTAGTGGAATTAGGGACTTGTATAATATTGTTTCCGTGATGCCCATTTTAAGATACATCCTATTTAGTGGTCAGTGAAGTAGAATTGCATTCATAGGTCTCTTCAGCTGCAGAAACTGTGAGTGTTAAATCTGCTTCCCATCATATACTATCACCACCTTTTATCTGTAGATCATTCTAGCACATAGCAGTATGCAGAAATTAATTTCTTTCCCCAGTCCATTCTCAATAACCTTAATATTCATTTTCATCATTCTAGGAATTGAGCTGCCTTTTAATGGAGGCAGTCTGAATGTCTGCTTATATGTGTACACAGATTACTGATTGCTTCATATATTGCAGGCAAGGGGAGGGGGAGAAGTTGCTTAATGCTTTTACTGTTGCAATGTCTTAAGGCAACAGTTTGGCTGCCAGCAGGTCAGTCTCTTCTCCCTTTTGCTTCTGTTCTCTTTTCCCTCTGGTGGGTTTGAAACTAAGATTCCCACAGTGTTTCACACCCTGCTCTCTCCCTGCGGCTTCCATTTTGCGTCTGTGGCAACTTAGTATGTTTGTTCTTGAGCTCTGGGCAGTTGTGTTTTGCCATTAGCACATGGGAATTTTACTTCCTGGCAATGATATGCCAAAGCACAATGTCTCCTAGATTAGTTCAGGTTGGATAGAAGAATTTGTGTAAATCATAACAGCGAGGTACATTAAACCTTTGAGAGATTTTGTCATTAAAAAAAAGTCTCTTTCCTCTTCAGCCATCAGGCTTTTCTTCGTTTCATTCTTTGGATTTTGTCTGTCTCACTGATGCTTTAAGAAATACCTTACCTTGTTTGGGATTTCTTGTTCTTCAGTTTCCTTTTAATTTTTCCCCTTGGCACTCATGGGCTTCCCTTGAGGAAGGGGTAAACAGAATGGGGTAACATCCAGACAGCTAATTGATGATAAAACGGTAATCTTTTTCTCCAGCCCCTTCGAAGTAGTGAAGCTTTCCTTTTCACGTGTTGAATTTGCAGTGAAAGAGCTATTCATAGTGTGGTAGACACACAAAGCTGTAGAGAATTACTGTGCTCTAAAATACCAGGGAAGGAGTTTTAATTTCTCCTGGGCTTTTAAATTGCCTACTTAGTTTGGGCCTGGTACCGTGCAAGATGTGGAAAATATCATAGTGAAGCAAGTCCAGTGACTGAATAGAGTTCTGTAGAGTGTCACAATCTAATTGCTGTTCCTTCGACATGTGCCAATTTCTTTTAGAGAGGAAAAAGGGTGCTTAAACTTGACACACATCAAACTTGTGCTGTCAGTAAGATGGACAGATCAGTCCATCCTCTGGACTTGGCAGTGTGCAATGCAATTCCCCAGAGGTTTCATTTAGCCTAGTCGGCCTTGTTAGAGTGGCCATGCTCTCTCTCTCGTATTAGGAGGGAACCTTGGGAAACCTGGCCCTAATTCACAACAGCAGCAAGATCAATAACTATCAGCGTTTGGTCAAGGGCAGATGAATTTGTCATGGGATGACTGCTTTTTGCTTTGGTTTAGTTTGGTTTAGAAATTTCATTTAGAGTTGAATGTCACTGAATCAGAGGAGTGCCTGTGGGCTCTGAAGTTCAGAGCTGATGCTGGTTCATCGCAAGAACTGGCTGTTGTCATGTGCATGCTGATTTTCTGTAAGAAATCTTTCAAAACCATTTCAGCTGGTTTTAAAAGGAGGCAAAAGGTGACACTCACCTGCATTTCACTCACCTCACTGTTACGGAATAATGGTTTGCCTGGGAGTTAAGCAGTTTATTTTACTGAAGGACTGCTTCCTTACAGGTGTATGGGAAAGTTGATTTCTCTTCCCTGGAAGTTGTTCAAAGCTTCGTGTTAAGTAACTTCCACCCCTGGGGGGAAAAATACCCCAAACCTTCAGAAAGGGATAAGATCTCAAATCACTTTTTGTAGACTTACTGAGGAGTTCAGTTTTCTGGAGTAAGACATAGGTGCCATTACAGTTGGCACTAAGAGCTTAGAGGTTGCGCCTGTCTGAAAAGCCACAAAAATAGTTGTATATTCCAGAACCTATTAGAGGTTCGCATCAGCTCTATTCTCCCATCTCCTTTTCCTGGGAGCAATCACCTTCTCTGTAATGGAGATCAAAATTTAAGTAATTCTGAATTTGCATTTGTGGCTTTACAGTTCATGGGTCTTGATCTAATCTTTCTCTGGCATGTGCTGGCATAATCAGATGTTGCTCTAGTGTGATGTAGGAGGAAGGGTTTCTAGAAAACAAGGATGGATTAGTATTGAAATTACACTTAGAGGTATATTGCTGTTCACACTGTTAATCAATACACTCGTAGGAGACCAATTTGGAAACAGTCGGTTTTTACTATGTAATTGATTTATGTGCTTTCAGAGGTATTTGCGTCACAGAGTGGGTGGAAATACTCCAGGATTTGTAGCAAAGTCTTCTCCGGGTGACCTTCAGCCTTGCTGTACCGGTTTATCTCTGGGTTCACTTTCAGAGCTGCTGTTCTTTTGAAGCAGAGCCTTTTGAATATAACTTCTGAGTAATATGTATCAAGCATAGCTCAGAAGAAGTTTGTCAAGATGCAGTTATTTCCATGTCTGCTGTCTACTTAGTGCTGAGAAACAAGGGCAGAATTAAACAACTTTCACTTTTGAAATAAGGTACTATCCCAACAACTTGTGTTGGCAATCTGTATGACTGGTGTTTTAAAAATTCAAGAAGTGAGTAGTCATGCACTTTACATAGCTCCATACTTCTGTTGATGACATTCATTTTCCTTATGAATGAAATGAGTATCTTCTCATAAAACTAATTCCCTCTGGAACAGAATACTATGTCTGGGTGAAAAGTGCTTGGAGAATAACACTGGAGAGACAGCTGTCATTTTCAGTGTAAACTTGACTGCAGATACTCGAGCAAGGACCTGCATATGAAAAAATGCTCAGGGATTTTTAATGGGCAGTCAGAACAGCTGAGTTTGAAGCATGGCATCAGATGAAGCCTCTGATAACTAATTGCTAACACTGGTGGGACTGTCAGTACTCCCGCTTTGCTGGTACATATGAATAATTCCTATAGGAGCATATCTCAGTTGAGTTTATGGCACCCTGCACAGAGGATATCAAAAGTAAAATGCTCAGTATGCATTCTGTCACCCGTCCCCAAACTAAAAATCTCAGCTCTGAGGGGCGCTTGAGATCATGGCAGTATGGAACAATCATTTGTTAAAGTCATGTTTAATGAAAGGGAGATAAACACATGAAGCTGGAGTGTGACAAATGAAAGCATTTGTGCCATTGTAATGAAATTAGGCAAACAGAACAGGCTTGACAGCTCTGGGTTCCCCCTGTCAAACTGCATTTGTAATTCTAGCTTTGCATTCATGTGCGGCTGTGAATGGCACTGTTTCCCTCTTGATATGGTGGGCCTGGGCCCCAGATGACCCTTTCAATTCACAGGGAATTAGCTTTGAAGAGTATATTTTACAGGCATACTGTAAAGGATGGAGTTAATTCTCATTTCTCCTTCATTGGCTTGAATAATCCTTAATTTTGTGCCTTTGTTTGCTTTTATCATACGTAAAGCTTTTGATAACACTTACAGTGAAGTATTGATTTCAGCGATACACAAAGTTTGCTTCCACACATCGCCACGGTGAGCTGGTATGCTGTTGTGCAATCCCAGCAGCCTTTTAAAATAGCTTACAGTATTTATGCATTCTGTAAACTATGATGTAGGCTCCTGGTTCCTCAGCTTCTCCCTAGCTGTCAGAATTCAGTTCTCTTCATCTGTTAAGAGCTCAGTCTGGGGTAAGACAATGATATTTTGGAGAACTTGTAGAGAATGTTAGCTGGCTACTCTTTTTGGTGACCTCTTGTATATCAGTTTTAGTGGACATCATTATTTTCAGAAAGAAGGACTAGAGATTTCTCTGATCACAATAGCTGCTAGGTCACACTGTATAAATAGCAATCTTTCATTTCAAGTATTAAAATCTCTTGAAATGTACTACACATTGCACCATATTGTAAGGGTTGGTCTAGACCTTGCAAGAAAACCAAGACCACAACAACAACAACAAAAGCCCCTTGGGGGAAGAGATGGCAGGAGTATTCTTTTTGCTAGAAACCGGGACTGTTTGAAAGGGAACATACATTCAGGAACAAATGAATGTGGATAATCTACCTTAGTTTTTTTACGCTTGTTACTCTACATTAATTGGCCAGTAATGAAGTGGAGTTAAATATTGAACTAAACTTCCTTACTAAAAGAACTCATGGCATGTCTTTCATTACAGGTGCAGGGTGGGATGTGTTCCAGTCAGTCTGAAGAATTTCTTTTCAGAGCAGCGAAACTTACTCCCTCTCTGCTCATCAGCTGTAGAGCTGCTGAAATTGTAGTTTTGTCAGGGGATGTAGAACCTGTATGCATATACTGTTCTGTGGCTGTTGCCTGACTGACACTATGGAAAGCAAATCCAACCCCTGCAAATACATTAGAGAAAGAAGTTACTGTAGTTCTATTTGTTAGATTTATTAATCTCTAAAATAACCAATGTAGGACTAACTCAAAGGTATTTCTCCTTTCCCTGTGAATCCTGTGTTTTAATCTGGGTGAGTTTAAGCCAGCGCTTATTCCAGCAGTTAAGACTTCAAGAAATCTTTTTGAAAATCTGAAGAGTATGGTTACTCAATACTTTTACATGGTTTTAAAAGGCAAGTACAGTTTTTCCTTTCACTTTTCTTTTTGTAATTTGTACTTTTCCTTGTAACTTTTCTTCTCTCTAACTTACCGAGGTGCAGAGAATTCTCACCCTTGGGTAAAAAGATAAAATGTTTTGGGTTTGGATGAGTGATCTGAGAATAAAGCACATATAAAATCATGCAGGCCAGAAAAGCAATCTCTGCAGAAAGCGTTTTTGGGGGTGAACCATTTGATTTAATTTGGTTTAGTAATTTTATTACTAAACCAGAGTTTAGTTAGACAAAGCAATTGGTGGTACCTCAGTTTTCTGTGGCATAAATTTGCTTATCTCCTAGGCAGGAATCCTGAAGATTTCTTCTCTGATATAGTGTTATCTTTGTCTTTTTCCCACCTTAAGAAGCAAAGAGAATGCCAGTTCATTGTACAGGTCAGTACGTAAGCAGGGATCGTAATAGCACATGCTTGAAGCGTTGTTCTTGTCTAAGCTCGTCTGCATTGGAGAGGTGCGTGGGATACAATTGAGACAGCCTTTCTGAAGGCTGGGTGTCCAAGGCCAACAGCTGCTGCATAAGAGGAGTCCAGGTCATGTGGCTTGGGTTGCAGTTGCCTGTCCTGGGGACAAATGATGTTGAAATAACATGTCATAAACAATTTTTTCTTGTTCATTTACTCTGATTTGGAACGCATAGCCGATCCTGATAAGAGTCATTCGGGAGTGAAGAGTTGAACTGCCAGAGAAAGCAGCTTATGTGAGCGTTTTAGATCAGGAATGTGCCAACAGTGTGCTACCAATAAGAAAACTCTTCTGAGGGGGACCTGCTCCTGTACTTCAGGAGAAAGAGGGTGCCGGAGTTCTGGTGCAGCTTGTTTGCTGAAGTGCCAGAATGGCTGGATGGGATTGCTGAAACAGGAGTTGGGTGCTTAAACATGAATTATCTATCTTTATAGATTTGTGTGTCTAAGCGCAAATAAACCATAGGATGAATGAAGGAAAGCGCTGTGGTCTCCAAGGAATTCCATCCTCATATTAAAAATGCCAACCTGAAGAGTTGGCTTTCTGATACACTACTTAAGATGTTCTTCCTTTTCAATCTCATGCACTAGTTTGGGCTAGCTGAGCTGCTTTGGGTGTAGTGCTAGTGCTGATCTCTGCTTCCCTGAAATTTCATTGAAGGTACCTGTGTGAAAAGAAAGGGAAGTTCATTCCAGCCGATCCCCAAAGCGGCCCTAGCTCTTCATGTAAGACTAAATCATGCTTTAATACAATTTTTCCCTAGCTTTGAGTAGACTGAAAAAGGAGGCTGCTGTAGGAATCAATGAAATTTTGGTTTCCTTGTAGACATTTGTTCAATTCTTTCTCTTGTAATATCCTAGGCTGAGGTCACAGTTGTGGGGCTGATGGGTTTTGGGGTGGGTTTTTTGGTTTTGGGGTTTTCCCCCTCTGGGTTGAAAGTAGTTGCCTAAGCAGAGAACTATGCCATGTTTTCTAGGTCAAACAGTGGGAAGATTCTCTTGCTAAGAAACATACTTGGAGAAACAGCTGTATCAGCAATTCTCAAGTCTGTCTCTGGGTGTGGTTTCCTCACATGTAATGCCTGAATCTGAATCTGGCAGAGGGAGAAGCAGCATTGAAAAAGCAGAACTTTTTTTTTTTTTTGGAAAGTTTTTGTAAAAGTTCTAGTATCTACTTCCAAACATTTCAGTATTTACTTTATACAGCCTTTGTTTTGGCAAAGGAACTGTTAAAATTATAATTTATTTTATTGGCCTTTCTGAGGCTCTTACTTTCAGGAGAGCATAGAATTGCTTTACAGTTAGGTGCCAAAAAAGATCAAAGTTTTACGTAGAGTCACTTTCATGAAGTTTTAACTGGCTGAGCATAGTCCTACCTTGGTATTGTGAAAAGTGCATTATTCAGTTCCTGCTGTTCTGAGTTCTAGATTAAACTTGAGGTCTCGTAGAAAAAGCTAGCATGGAGTGTGCCTTGCACTTGCAGTTACTGTTCTGAAAGGGCTGGCAGGTTGGTTCTGGGCACTACCATGTTCAGCATATAAGGCTATGAAACCTTTCCAGGAGAGACCTGCTTAACTGACTTTGCTGAGCTGAATAGGAGAGTGTTAAAAGTATTGAACTTTGAGTTTATAAAATTGTTACTTGATGAAGAACTTCCAAGTAGCTTTAATGCCACTTTCAGATGCTGACTTTAGCTAATGAGAGTAATCTGTTTCAAGACAGGATATAGCAAGAATAGCTACAGTACGAGTCTTTTTCTCAGTTCCCAATCTTTCTATTGAAGCCAACATCACTGCCGAGATCGATTCAAAAGGGAGCCAGTGATCCCTGTAAGTCCTCAATGTCTGCAAATGCTGCCAGCAAGAAGAGCTCATTCTAGTAATCAAGTGAAGACTCCCCAGATGCAAACAGCTAGCAGTGTGACTGTTTTTCCAGTGAAATTAAGATCCTACAGACAGTAGTCTTTTAGTGGCCAAGTTTTGCACTAAAATTACTCTCTGATAAGTGTGTTCTTAATTTTCAGTAACACCGCACCAGCTATCCAGTCTGAAAGAGTTTTACAGCTTATGCTGTCAAAGAGCTTAATGTAAAATGCTGTGTTACCGTAAAAGCTACAGTCTTTGAGTATCAGAGAATTGGCCAGAGTTGCTGTGTAATCAATAGTATGTGCCTACTTAAATCCTAATTAAGACAAACCATTTTGTGATCTTCATGTAAATTGGGAATTTCAAGTTAGACTGCAAGGGAATCCAGTTTTTAACCACATCAACATTCACAACTTTAATTGAAAGAGATTAAACTCCTCCCCACTCTTGTAAAAGAAACTAGCTGTTGTCCTGAAAATAGGGAGTGTGATAATGTGTATATCCTCTGCTAGGAAGTTTGTCTTCAGAGCTGCATGGGAGGAATGAGATGATGCACATCTGTAGAAGTCCCATTTTTTTCACTAATCATGGTGCAGCTTTTCCATCTTGGGGCTCAGTGGATAGAAGGAAGCTGGAGGAATTGACAGGATTATAATTCATTCTATAGAAAGGACCAGTAGTGGGAAGAAGAGCTTTGAGTGTTGATCCCCAGTAGACTTACTATATTTAATGTTGTCCAAGTGCTTGTGACCAGACAAGTGTTCTATAAAGCACACTTAAATAAATATTGTTGAAAGCATGTCCTATGATCCTCTGCATTTCTATGAGCTGTTAAGAGGTGATACAATTGTAATGGTACGCCAGGATATTATCTTGCAAATTGCGGGACTTGTTCTTAAGCCAAAAAGATTGAATCATCACCTTCCTTTTAATCTCTCGTAAATTAGTGGTGTTGGACTGATTTGAACTGGTGGCTGACTGGAAAGAGACTGTGTAATGATTCCCAAAGTTTCTCTTTCTTTAAAGCAGTTTTGCTTTAATTAACAGCAAAACTGCTGTGCTTCGTTGCTCTCAATGACCTCAACTGTTTAAAACACCCCCACACACACACATACACACACTGCGTTGTTCTTCCTCCTTTGCTTCCTCACCATAATTTGTCACAGTTATGTTAATATGCTTTCTGATAGGCTTTTTACTTTGATACTTAAGGCTTTTCAATAGGAACTATGATAAAATGGAATTTCACTTACCTTAGAATCAGGAGGGTTTAGATGTGTTTTTATCCTTAAGAAAAATTATTGAGTTATGTTGGTAGGTGAGAAAGCAGCAGGTTGTCTAAGGATTCAGAAATTACAGGATTTTTTTCTTTCCTGCCTCAGAGAAGCTCATACGCAATATTGGATCATCAGGAATATAAATGCCAGTGTTCCTGTGATGCTATTAGGTATTAGACTTGTTAACTTTTATTAGGAATAAAGTGTTGGTTTTCGCAAGTTGAACCAAGCATTTGTACTTAATTTTTCTTTTAGTTTTAGGATTATCCAAGTTGCTTTTAATGTACTTTTCTTTGCCTGTGTAATGGCTGTACTGCAGTTGCCTTCAGCCGCTTTTAACTGCTTTTTGTTCTCAGTCTGTCTCAGGATTCCTCTGAGCTTGGTGCCTTATGTCGGGTTTTTTGATTGTTAGGGGGTTTTGGTTTGGGTTTTTTTGGGCTGGGGTTGCTTTTTTGTCACTTTCCCTAGTTCTGTTTTCTTTTCCATTCCTGTTTTTTTCTTATTCTTTTCTGTATTTCTTATTTTTATTCCCAAAGCTTCCATTGATCATCTGGTAGAGTTTAGGATGCTTGTTAGTTGTTCTTTCTTCAGTTCAACAGCTCAGTGCATCTGCCTTCTTGTATTGCAACTTTAGAGAGAATACTTGCTGTCTAAAACAGCAAGTACAGTGCCTTTTTTGCTTTTCTGGTCAAGAAGCTTACACGGGTGTTCTGGGAACAAGACAGAAGGGTTTTAAAATTTATCTTGTGGGGGTTCTCCTGTCTTTGCCAAGCAAACTGGTAGTGTTGCAAAACCACAATTTGTATTGGGGCATAACACTGCAAGAGATCCAGTTAACCCAGTTGTGCATTTGTACCATGCGTGTGTGTAGTGGGATGTTACAGAATGGTGGAAGGTCTCTTTCCTCTGAGATTAAGCTTGCTGTAGATTCTTAAAGAGAAAATGAATCCCAATGAATGAATTCTAATGCCTGTTTTACATTATTTTTATTTTAACAGAGCTATCTGAAATTGAACCCAACGTCTTTCTTCGGCCTTTCCTAGAAGTAATCCGTTCTGAAGACACTACAGGCCCTATAACTGGATTGGCCCTTACCTCTGTGAATAAGTTCCTCTCATATGCACTAATAGGTATGTTATGTGGGACTTACCAAATTCCACCAAATGCATCTCCTTGAGATGTGTCTTTGGTCAGAATACATGCTTGCAGTCTTAATCAGGAGATTGGGGAAATAAGAAAACTGTCATTAATGCTGGGGAAATGGGCATCTGCAGTTTCTTAGCCTCATATCTGCTGATCTTTCATAGCACTACAACAATGGCTAGAAGTAGAGCTAAAGCTTGTAGCATGCCCTGACTGCTGCATGTGCTTATGGCTGCTGCTGGACTGGTAATCGTCAGCTGCTGTTTAATGCAGCCTGAGCAAAAGGGCCAGGGAGGGGAGAGTACCAGTTTGGATTACAGTGTTGTAATATGCATAAACACAGTGGAATTTATTTTGGTTTGTGGACTAATATTTCTGCTCCAGGGTGAGGGTGGTTTTCTGACCAGTCTGGCAGTCCAGTGGTGTGCCAGTACTCTTCACTTGTCAGTTATCATGGCAGAGACAGTTTTGCCACTCCTAGACTTTGAAATGTGTGTGTTCTCCTTTATATTTGTGAAAGGCTAACAATGTGCATGTGGTCAGTTCCCATGGCTCAGCTGGCTTGTAGTAACTCATTAGCTGGCTGTCTGCCTTCAATGCTGCTGTTAGTGGTGCTTGATTTTTCTATGTAAATTCTGTTAGTACTTTCTGATCATAAGTGTAAGAATTACAAAACTTGCCTATGTTTGTTTATACATAGTTTCACTTGGAGAACATTATTTTACTTGTCTTCCTCCTCCCAAGTTCAAATTTCTCAGTTCTTTTAATCCCTTACATTGTAAGGGAGCACTTGAGGATTTGGCACTGTTGCTTTAAATATTTTGTTCTTTGGCATTAGTGTGAGGGGAGTTAGAAAGCACTTGATGTAGGTGCAGACCACTTTTGAAAGAAAGACCCAAAATTAAAATGAGCAAAAATGGGGACTTGCAGGACAGGAAGGGGGGAAAAAAATAAGTTTGATGGAAATGTAGTGTATCAGGACATCAGTTTGTGGTCTGCGTTTGGTATAATTAATTGGCAAAGAATAACTAAAATTATGCAGGATTGATGTCACTTCGTAGGACAAAAAAGAAATCTCAATAAGCCTGTGAAATATGTCCCTATAAAGGACTAAGCAATGATGCAAAATTAGCTTCAACATAGAACAAGGGGATGGACTCTTCTGGGCTTTTATGGTCTGTGTGGGATCAGAGTATCAGGTTGGTATCACATGTCCAGGCAAATGTCTGCACAGGCAGCTGACTACAAATATTCGATTTGAGGCAGAAATAGTAAAAAACATGGTTAAGAATGTGTAGTCTTTCTCTAACTACTTGTTATTTAGAGTATTAATCAGGTTACTCCATCAAGGGTGCATCCCTGTAACTGTTGCTGATTGTGTGTCAGTGGTAGACAGTGGAAAAGACCCTCTGCCTGGATTATGTTGTGGAGCAGAACATGTAATCTAACACCTCTGTTGCTGCTTCAGGTGACATTCACAGCAGCCATGTTCTTTGTGGTGTTCCAGATACCACTGAGTCTGGGATTAATGGTGCTGACTGAACATCTGGCTATGCTTGTGTTGTTAAATTAAAGCTTTTGGGTTGTATATTTTTCTTTCTAATATAAGATTAAGCTTGCCTAAAGATAGGAAAAGCTTAAAACTATCCTTAAGATACAAATCTGTTTCAAACTGTGTGAAGCAAGGAGGGATGGCCTCCAGCATAATCACAGCAGGCCAATTTCAGTGTAACTGATAATTGTACTGCGTTTTGGGGCTGACATGTGAAACCAGTGCTCTTTTTCAACAACATCATTAGCTGTGTCTGTTCTGTGAGTGGAGGGCTTTTGCTGTACCCACTTGGTTGAAAAACTTCATGCTGGCAATAAAAGGACCAAACTCCTCTGATAATTTTACTTCTTTAAAACAGCTTTCTTTTCCTGTTTCCAAAGTATTTAATTGGTAATCCTTGTGTTGCCTCTCTGTTACTCTGTCACATGTCAGCAGGTGGTTCTCTCTCAGCTTTTCAGGCTAGTATTGCAGAGGGCTCTATTTTAAAACCAATTAGGAAAAAAATAATTCTTTAATAGCCTTTGAGATTTCTGATCTTAATTAGTCTGAATTGCAAAGGGCTGTTCTGAGATTGTTGGATGCAGTTCACCAACAGCAAGAGTGTGCAATCACAGCTCAGTTTGATAAAAATGCTTGATATCACCGTGCATGTGTTTTGGTAGGAATAGCCTTACAGAAATTATCCTCTGCCTTGAAATAAGTACTACTCTTCCTAGTGTTATAGTTGATAAATTATAAAGCGATTTGTAGAATAAACTCTATAGAGTATAATAAGTAAACTCCTGATTTTTATCTCTCAGACTAATTACATCCTTACTCAGCAGTTTTGCAGGAGCTAGCTAGCTAGCTGTCAGCCTTTTTGATGAGCTCAGACCTCAGCTATAGAATGACTAATGGCTGCAATGAAAAGGCATGTGTTTTTTTTTTTTTTTTTACTATAACAGTGTATCCATAGCAGTTTCTGGCTCCCGTTTCTACAATTAATTTTCCCTGGTGCTCCTGAAGACTGTTTATCCATAAATGAGTAGCTGTTGCTCAGCTGCCAGCAAAAGGACATGCTGTCTGGGGAGTTTAAAGCATATTCTCCCCTCTACTTTCTCTGTCTCCTTAGTGATTTATTTTAGCTTCACTCAAGGTGTGGAGCAGGCTTCTGGGTTTCCCGGGTGGTTAAGGGCATGGCTTTTCTGCTTTCTGCTTGTTCTTTGGTCACCTGTTGTGAGAGTACACCCCATATGAGGTGTGTACCTCTATATGAGGTCTCCAGATCTTTACGTTGTAGGTAGCAATTTTCAAACTAATATTTTCCTTCACACAAACTTATTTATGTTAGAGATTCTGAGCAGGCATTGACATGTCTTTCCATGCTGTGTTCTCACAGGGGAGCAAAGAAGCGGGTTGATCTTTTCTGTATCTTTTTCTGCAAAGTAGGAGTATTTGTGCTTTTAATTGAACTCAGGAGGTTTATAAATTGACCTGAATTTGCAGAGCTGTTCCAGGGAGCCAGAACTGAAGTAGTCAGGCGTGTTATGTGCTGGGAGAGAGGTGTGTTTATTAGTGCTGAAGGTAAGGGCTAGAACAGCAAAGCAGTAGTCATAGATCTGTTAGAGAAGCATGCACACAACTTTCTTGTATTTCCTTTTCACACAGACTATTTATCCATAACTATGACTAAATGTATCTCTAAGCCTAGAGCAACTCATATCTACTGGAAGAGGTGGCAGTGCTTTACCTTTCCAGAAACAAGTGGCTTTTTCCTCTTGTTGCCCTTAGGTACTTTCCATTGTAGTCATTGAGGTTGGTGAACAGTAATGTTAACCTAGATGCTGGCGTTGTAACACCACTGGTCTTTATCTTGTTTAATTGAGGCAATTTAGAATGATCCTCTACCACCATTAGTGGTTTAACCTGTAATTTCCCTTTGTGCATGGGGCATCAACATATGGCTGAATGTATTGCCTGTAGTAGAAGAGTGGTAGCTTCTAACTGGATTATAAGCCATTGTCAAAGGTACAAAGAGAACTGCTTTTGACAGCCAGGCCTCTTCTCTAATGCTTACCAGTATCAGAGTTTGATATTCCATTAAGTGCTGCTGCCTCAGCAGCAGCAAGCATGACCAATGGCCTTAGAACAGACTTCTTGATAGCTCTGTGAGGGGTTTGACTAGTAAACCAGTGGAACTGAACTATGCAAGCTGAGTTTTTTCAGTGTGTGTGAGAGAGAACTATGCCAAAAGTAGGCAAGTTCTGCTCTTAATAGGAATGTATGAGAGATGGCAAAGTGCTGTTTCTGTTCTGAAGTACGGTGATGCCATTTGTTTTATGCAACTATGAGGAGTTTCTTACCCTGCAGCCCCTCAGAATCCCCGCACAGCATGGTGGTGGCTGCTCACTTTGGACCACAGTAAGGGCAACTTTCTTTAATGCTCAGGTTTTAGACCCTTCTAGGTGTGAACACAAGTGAAAGAGGTAATCTGCAAAGCTCCTCTGCAAAGTATGTAGGGCCTTGCTTGGTTCCTCTGTCAGCTTCATTCTCACTGGAGTTCAAGAGGCCCTATTGCAAATTAATAAGGTATTAACTGGTGTTTAGGTTGTTTCCTTTCATTCCTAATGACTGTTTAGGTAGGAAGGTAACAAGATTCTTGCCCAGTGCTATATTGTTTAAGTGAGAATGAAATCAAAGCTGGAGACAGCTTTTCTGAAGCCACTGTAATGTGGCACAAGATATTGTTACTAGCAACAATCTCATCCCAAACATTCTCTCAACTGCACTGTTTGTAGCTACAAAGTACTGGAACAGGGAGAAGGAGCCTTGCTGAATGATTGAAGCAAGAGGCCTGCAACTCTGATATCTAAACTGTGATTGTGTGTGTCTGCTGTTTTCTCTGGGGAAAGCTACTGGTCCATTCCTTCCTCAAGTCCTATTGCTTAGGAGGGTTGTAGAACAAGAGGCAATTTTTTCTTCTCAATCTGGTGGAACCTGTTTGGCATTTTCTCCTCATGGGAGTAAATTTGAGGTTCCCTATATTTAAGAGCTATTTTTCTCTTCTCAAGGAGGAACAGAATACATTTAACAGTTGATTGTGCTGTGTTGTACAGAATAGGACCTAGTCTTAAAAATTAACATCTAAAAACATAAAGAGCTGGTGGTAACTGAATTTGAATTATTTTCTTGTTAAGTTACATCATTTTACAAATGTAAATAGGCTCTTGAAAAAGTCTTTCTGAAAGCTCAAGTTTTAAAAACTTTGTGCTACTGGGAGGTGAGTTGTGCTCTTTTCACAGAAATTAAGGAAGCAGATGTCAATAAAGTATCCCTGTGTAGATGTCTCCCCACAGAGGTGGTGGACTGTATGTGGCCTTTCCCTGTCATGTTTTTTATTCTGTTGCTCAGATCCCAGCCATGAGGGCACAGCAGAGGGGATGGAGAACATGGCAGATGCTGTCACTCATGCCCGATTCGTGGGCACAGATCATGCGAGCGATGAGGTTGTGTTGATGAAAATCCTACAGGTAAGTGGAGAGAACTGGTAATTACCATAATGATTGCTGCCTGTTGTGGAACATATCCTGTTACATGGAAATGAAGAGGAGAGAGCAATGTTTTGACTCTGTGGAGCTTAGTGACAGACTTTATTTTTAAACAGATGGCTCATATACCTGTAGTAAAAGCTTTTCCAAATGAAAATAATTAAAAGCTCAAATAAAATGGTTTTTAAATTAAGGAGCTTGATAATGTGGTAGCATTGATAATCCTACCTTGTGCGCGGTCTGTGTTAGTGAGGGTAAATCAAACATGCGGATCTCAAACTTACTTTTGGAAAAGATGCGTTGTGAAGACAAACCTATGAACCATACACCTCCTTGGTCTGTGTACTTTTGAGCAGTTAGCTAGTTACTGAATTTAAATACTGGGTAGCAGGCAGCATTATCAGACCTCTTTTAGAAGTGGGTTGGGAGATCATTCTTGTCTCCTAATCTGTTTTTTGAGCAGAGCATTCAGTTTGAAATGACTTCTGGAAAACCCTTAGGTTGACTGCTCATGGCAGTCTGTCTTGAGGTAGCTAACCTCCTCTTGGAAATGCATGCAAATATGGGACATCTGTGTGCTGTTTTTTTGCAGGTTTTGAGGACATTGTTGCTCACTCCAGTGGGAGCTCACCTTACCAATGAATCTGTGTGTGAGATCATGCAGTCCTGTTTCCGCATATGCTTTGAAATGAGACTCAGCGGTGGGTTTGTTCATACTTCTACAGTTAAGAAATGGTCGGGTTTCCTCAGCATGAACTAGCTCTGTTGTAGAGCGAGCAGCCATGGAAAGCTGCTGAGCTTTATGTTACTGTGTTTTTCCACAATTTGCTGGAAAGCTTGTTAGTTCCCGATACAACTTCGCGCTGCTTTTCCCCAGCTTTGTGGCGCCACCTTGTGATGATCGGCCCATTTGCAGTAGTGCGCTGTTCGAGCTGGTTTTAATAAATTTGCCGTAATCTCTGTAAACAAGGCTCGGAGGGGAGTCTGCTTGGAGAAGCCTCTTGATAATATCACACTGAGTAATGACACCTGTGTTATTTGTTTTTGTCTTCGCAGAGTTATTGAGAAAATCTGCAGAGCACACTCTGGTCGACATGGTGCAGCTGCTCTTCACAAGGTAAACCTGCTTGTGTTTGCCTCAGCATTGCCGAGATGGCCCTCTAAGGACAGAAAGATTCCACACTTCCACTTAAGGGCCCTCAGAAAAATCATCCAAAATGGTCATTATTTAGAGGTGGAAGGGAATGAAGGATTTGGCACTTTTCTCTTGGGCTGATCCTGTTAAACTGCAGGGAAACAGAGGTAGGGAAGGTTGCCTGGTTTAAGGTGTCCTTTGAGGAGAGATGGACAGCTAAGTAATGAAGAGCTTTAGGATAGGGAACCAGTTTGAGGACAGAGAATGCAAACTTCACTCAGAAAGAAAAAAAAAAAAACATGGAAAAAAGAAATGCTCTAAAAAACATAGCTCTCTTCAGGAGAGAGAATAGAAATGGTGTTGAATAGGTGCATGCTGATTTCAAGCTGAGAGCTTTGACCTCACATATCAAAGAGAATTTTAAACTCTTGAGATCCTATGTCGTGGACAAATGTTCTGTCCTTTTCAGTGCCCTTCAGGTAATTAATTAAGATTACTTCTTTTAAGCTGAAGCAAGTTATTTAACTTCAAAACTATTCCTCCTGATAGTGAAATAATCATAGACTTTCTTTGGGTATTGTGAAAATGAAATGTGCAGATATGGAAATACTTTCAGTAAGGAAAGATTGCAGTAAAACTGACAGCTTGTGAAACACAGCTCATAATTTTTTTTTTTCCCATTGTCACACTCAGTTCCAATTGGGTTCTCACTTGTTTTGTTTCTTTTCCTCTCTGTACCCTGTGTCATGCAGTGGACTGGACGAATGTGGGGCAGAGTCAAGAATCAGTCTCTTCAGAGAGGAGAGACTGCATTGCTTTTTCTGCAAATGCATATGTGAATTTTATTTAATGTGTATTCATTACTTATTGTATATCCTCTCCTCTGTCCTTCTTGATGAGGCTTGGAGATACCGCTGCCATCTGTGCCTGTGGACACTGGCATTAGAGAAGAAATCAGTGGCAGCAACTGCAGGGGTGATCTGGCCGTCTTGCTTTCTAGAATGAGAAACAGCCAAAGCTGTGCTGCAAGGCTTTTGTCCCTTCAGCAAGCAAAGATAGAACTGTAATAAAGGAACAGAAGGAAGAGCAGGATGTGTAGAGTTGTAGAGCTCTACATATTTATCTCACCTGATAGCCTAGGTGAGAGCAGTCTACCTCCTTTAACTCTGAGACAGTGACTGTTTAGGTCAAAGCATTCAGCTTAAAGTTAGATCCACTGTGCAGCATAATTGTGTTTATATGATGCAGAATAGAGGGGTAGCTACTGGGGTCTCTGCAAAGTTAATGAAAAGGATTGCCATGGCTAGTAATAACATGTATGATCCAAGAATCCTGGTGTGGATGACACTGGCTCAGCAGCTGTTTTTAGCAGCATAAGGAGACCTGTTTTGAACCAGTCTAATTAGGCCACTGCTGAAAAAGTACACTGAAGGAAAAGAAGCTACTTCTATCACCATTAACAGTGAGAATCTGAAAATCAATGTAGTAAAACTACTGTTGGCAGTAAATCATGCAAAGCACCTCTCATGTATACTTTTTTTTCTTTCTTTCCATCAGCAGATTTTGGCAGGAAAAGAAACTAAGAGCATCTCTTTTTGTGGATAAAACCTAATTTTGGTTTTCTAGTATCAACAGCATGACTAGAAAGAGCAGTCTGTTTTTTTTCCTTGTTAATGCAAGAAAGCTTATGTATTTAAACTTGTTCTTTGTCTTTCAGGTTGCCTCAGTTTAAAGAAGAGCCTAAAAGTTACATGGGAACGAACATGAAGAAGGTAAGATTGAGCATTGTGTTGGCTTCTGTTGTCTCAGGCTTGCGCTCATCTCTGTATTGTTTGTTTTCACACTTGTGTTACTTCATTCCTGCAAGTCCCTAGTTCACTGAAAGAGCATGTTTATCCGCATAAATGGACGTAGATTCATTAATTCTGTGGGATTAAGCCCACATTGTCCAGTAGTGAATCTTGTTAATGATACTGCTGCCTAAGTGAGCCAGTCTGGATTCTGGGAACAGCCATCAGCTGCTGTGGGCTAGAAAACCCCAGCAAGTTATGGGACCTGATGGTGATGTTATCTGATTATTTGCTACCTTCTCTCTCTCCAGTTTCCTTCTCATCTTTCTTCGTTCACTGCAGATTTAATACTGAGCTCTTGGGATGTATTTATGCAGTTTTTCCTATGCAGAAATGAACATTTTTGAGGCTGGTGAAACAACATGGAAGCATTATGAAATTGGGCTATTGTTGAAAAAGCTTTTGTGGCTTCCAGAAGGAGCAGCTACAGAATGTAGCAAAAGCCTTAGTTCACATAAGCAATGCCATCTCTATTAGCAGCCAAATAAAAAGTATTCTGTTCTTTTTCTCCCTTTCCCTAAATGCACAATTTTCTGAGGGTGGAAGGTCCAGGTTTCAGCACCACCATCTCCCTCTCTACAGTGAGTTTTTCCAACAGCTGGATTCAGTAGGGAAAATATCATAAATGTAACCTTACATGATTGTTAATATAACAATTTTTTAGGTGGAGGGAAGTCCATGTGAGGAACTACATATATAGTTCTATACGTATATATTTTTTATATTCAATATAAAGAATATCAATGAAGATACAGGTTTCTAGTGTTAAGAGCAACATGATGGGAAAAAAATTGCTGGCAAAGAAATAACCACCATTGAACTTATGCTGAATGTACTACTTATATATGTTATAATTTCCACTCTGGTTTTATTTTTAATGAGTTAAGTGGCAACATTGGGTAAATGAACATTTCAGAGCCAGTGTAGTAGTGTTTTGAGGACTGAATGCTTGCTTGTAGGAATCTGAAACTAGCTTGGGGTTTTACTACTTGTGTAGTAACCTAATCACTGCTTGTTTCCCTTGCTGAGGGAGAAAAGTGGCAAGATTTGTGATGAAGGTAGGCTGACCTAAGGAAAGCTAAAAGAGATCAGGCTCACATACTGCAGGTATCAGAATTTGTTGTGGTCTTCGTACAGAAGGTGGAAAGTGAAGGTGAATTTGAACTTAGAAAGGCTACCTTTATCAAGTGATGGCTGCTCCCAGCTCAGTTAAGTGATGCTGTGTCCTGTGTCTGGTCTGTGCAGTTGCCTTGTATTGTCTCTTTGCTGTGCATGCCAGGAGTCTGCCCTGCAGCCTTGCACTCTGCCAGGTTTTGGTTTTGTTTTTTTTTTTTTTTTCTCTCTTTGGGTTTATTTTGCTTTGTTGAAACCATACGTTTGCCTGTCTTTCACAGATCTCTTCATGTCTCCTCAACAAACTGGAGCTAAATAATGGGGAACAGCCCAAAGCCCCGAACCAATTAGAGAGGGTATTGCTCTTTAAGAACCTGAAGGTCTCTCTCTCCCTTCTCCCTTATTTCCTTACTCTCCTCTTTCTTCTCTTGTAAACACCACCAAGAGATAGTTACGTTGTGTACAGCAGGTCTCCTTCCACTCATTTTACATACCATGGCTTTTGGGGACAATGCATGTAGTGGCTGCTGTGCAGTGTTGTGGGTGCAGCTGGGGCAGATTTGTGAGGGAGAGATCCTTGTTTTACTACAGCATTCAGTGTCTTGGTGAGTGCCACCTAAGACACCATCATGGCATCCTCTGAAGAAGGGAGTAAGAAGGGCATGGGCAAGATTGGACTCCTCTATGACACTGAAAAACTGAAGAAAAGAAATACTAAAAATTCAGGTTGCTCTCTGAAGGCTCAAGTGTTGTGTGTTGTGGCTGGTTTGTAGATGTAGCAGCATATCTGAGGAGCCTCTTGACTCAATCTGAGCTTTGTTACCCTGGTACAGAGCCACAGAGTTCAGTGCTCTCTGTAAAGGTTTTTGGAAGGAGGCTGCTGTACCTTTTCAACGTCTTGACCATGTTTATACTGAAATTAAACATGGCTCCCAGTACCGTATTTGCTAATGGAGTATGAGTGGGGCCAGACTGCATTACATAATGTGTTAATCCCTGCTAGTTGCTCTAGAAAGTACTTCCAAAGAAATACTGTAAGTGTGCAGATTGTTGGGTTTGGACCAGTCATAGAAATCCTTAGAAACTAGCTTGGATGGAACCCTTCTCAGATTTCTATGCTGATTCACAAACTTAATGTAGATATAGTTCTTGTCTATCCTTAATGCTGTATGGTCCAAAAGGAGCTGAACGTGTTTTAGAGACGTGTTTGCCATTCTTTTGTCCTGCGTCTGTGGTCAGGATAGTTAGGGAAGGCAGTGGCTGGAGACTTGCAGATTTAAGCAGAGTTGTACAGAAGGAAAGACTAAGAAAAGTTTCCCTTTGCAGCAGAAATTGTTATAGCTAAACATTGGATACTGCAGTGAGAATCGGGATGAACCTAAATCTGAGTTTTCACAAATTTTGGAGTGGATTATATTCATAGTTGCCACATGCGTAAATTACATTCATCACATAAACTTAAATAGTTGTTGCAAGACAGGCAGGTAGGTGAGATGACTGGAATGCATTGGTGTCTCCAGGACTTGGATCGTGTACTGCGTTCTCTCTGCATGCTTTTGTGTCTTGAACGCTACTTGGTGTGCTGGTCAGTTCTATGCTGCATCTAGAATGAGCTCGTGTTAAGTATAATCACTTTAGTTACTAACCACTGGCCCCTGCCCTTTTCTCTTGAGGCTTACAGTATCTTATGGAAAAACAAACGAGTCCAGGTAAGGTGGCTTACAGAAAAATGAGATCTCACAGACCCTTTAAAAAGAATCTTGTAGTATTACATTTTTCTTCACCTTCCTAGACCTTAACTGAAGTTTTGTTGTTAAAACCTCATCTGTCAAAGGAGGCATTTAGAGTCTTGTACATTTCTTTCTTCTGCAATTTTGTATACGTTTCTTTTTTGCAAAGGTAACTCTGATAAATGTAATAGAATCTGAGCTGAGTTCCAAGATGAATGAACAGTAGCTCTGAGCTCCTTCTTTACCCTGATTTCCAAAGAATGTTTTTTAAATACTAATTTCAGGTATATTCACTGTGGAAGTACAAGCTTAATCTAATCTGAAGGATGCTGACAATTAGAAAACTAGTGCAACTATAATATCACTGAGCATTGGAAAGGGAAGGAGGATTGAAATCATGATTAAAATTCTGTAAATTTTAGTGATCTAATTAATGTTATTTACCTGCAGCCTTTAGTCTAAAGCAACCTTAGGTTTGAAATCTCAGCCTTCTAACATGCAACCAAGCTTTCTAGTGAAATCAGGAAATGCCTTGGTATTGAAGGTAAAAACAAGCATTATAAATAGATACTACAGTCAAAGATGAACTGTACAAGTTGGCGGTTATGTTACATTTTTTATACTAACATAAAAATAAGTGTTACCTCTTAATTCAATGCAAAATACAGAATTAAAAATGTTATTTTTCTCTCCTTTGATACATGTGCTAGAATTCCTAAACCCAGAGTTTGTTATAACAACATACGGCCCCTTGGCAGTGGCAAAACATTTCTATTCAGCATTTCTATTTGCTTTTGAAATTTTTTTTTTAGCTATGCCATTGTCATTGTATTTTTGTCCCTCTTATTTTTAGGAGATAGGGAAAGGAAATAAAATGGGAGGTAGTGATAGTAATCCTAGCAGGTAATTCTAATAAAAGGATACCTCTTTGTGTAGAACGTAGAATACTGGATGATAGAGAAGACCTACTGGGTAATTTCACCTTTAAATTGTCAACACTCCTCACTCGCCTCACCCCCAAAGTACAAAGGATTGTTTGTACTTTGATTAAATGTTTGGGATTCTTTAAAAATCAACTGAGTCTTTTTGCTTGCCTCACTAAATGGTTTCCCATACATGTGAATCTGTTGTGACTGAGTCTCTGAAAGATGGCACAGGTTCATCAAAATGATGACAGATGGGAGTACATCTTACGACCCTCAAGGGGAGGAATCTTGGAGTTAATACAAAGTACAGAACAGTCACTAAAAATTGATACTGTGTCTGAAGAGAAGTGCTTTTTCAAAAGGGCTAGTGTTGAACTGAGGTTGTATTTGATGTCTGAAAGGGAAGATCAGAAGTGATACTTAAATTGTCAGCTTGAGCCTTTTGGTAGCCTGACTGAGGGGTAAAAGAAGTGGGACTGATGTGGTTAATTCATACTAATACCTTGGCTCCATTTTGCTGATTCAGTTCTGTGCATCCCTCCATCCCCTAATTTTTATTAGCAAGTAACTTTTTACATAGCAAATCATGGTAACAGGATGCAGTACCTAGAGGCAAAATCTTATAATTTTGAAATTATGTGAAACAGACTTCATTGGATTTAACAGATAATGCTTCAAGGTTTTCTTTTCTACTTGAGTAGAATAGTTGATAAACAAACTATGAGTCTTCGGATTTGATTTTATAAGTTAATGGAAAAGAAGAATAAATAGAGCTATTTCTAAAATGGTAGGTAAAACTGCACGGTCTAATTAGCAGCTTAGGCCTTTGATGAATAAAACTATTGGATAATATTTAAGGATTGAAAGGTTTTTAAATTTAAAAGGAAACTACTAATGGAGGTAAAGCAATTTTATTTTTAGCTACGTGCTTGTCGCATAAGTGTTTGTCAGAAGATGTGATTTAGAAGGGGATTCTTGCTTCAAAATTTGGAAGAAGTAACAAGGTGCAAAGTAATTATGAATCTGTTAATTAACAAGCTCGTGGGAAATGTAGTGTAGCTAAAACTTGGAGATTAGTTATCAAACAAATAGAATTTGTGGTGCAAAGAAAAGTTACACAAATGATTTACTGCACTGGAACATAACATTTTCACAAGCTTTGTTTGAATGAGAAAAATGACAGGACATGTACAGCAAGATAAAATTCTGTCTGGAAAAGGGAAGGAGATGGAAAAACAGTAGCAGAACCTACCTAGAAGGTTTATTGCATGCAAGAAAAGTAGTAGGAGGCAAGTTGCAGAAAAAAGAAGCTAAAGAACATAACTGTCTTCCAGATAATTTAAATCTGATGCTAGGGATAGAATAAATAAGGAGTATTTTACCTAAAATATAACTTAACTATGATAAATCTACAAAGAAGAATATCAGGTGGGAACCTGGTACTGAGTCTTGCTGAATGATTTCCACTACATGTGAGGTACCTGTTCAGTGGTTAGTGGTTAAACTTTCACTCCAAATGTAGGAGTTCTGACAGCATCAGAAAAGCTGCCTGAATCTAACAAATCCAAGAGTAAGTAGAGTCCTGCACTTAGAGGAACTTACTTTAGAAGGAAGCTGTTTTCAGGCCTGCCATCGCTATTGTCCATGTGACTTTATGTCATGTTGTTTTTAGGAAGTTCTGGAGCATCTGTGCATGCCTGCAGTAAAAGCACCCTGCAGCAAGTGCCACACAGTCTGCATTGCTCCTGCTGTGGTTCTAGTTTGATCAAAGATCTTTATAAGAAGTAGGATTCTGGTCAAGAAGGATGTCAAAGGTTAGATTAGATTTGAATCTGAAGAGGAGTAACTACAGAAGGCAGGGAAAAGCAGAACATGGTTTGTTTCTAAACCACTAGGGTAATATTTGCAATGTGCTGTGCACTAGGAGCGAGTGAAGTGTTAGAGAAACACGTACCAGTACTGAAAGATACTTGGAGGAAAGTGAACATGTAATTGCTATGAATATCAAGAGTGAATTGAGCCCAGAGATAAGTGACAGAGCTGCAGACTGTTGTGTGGGATGGGGGCTCAGGCCACATTCTCAGCCTCTGTGCATAGGTGGTGAAATTTTGAATATCAAACCTAATTAGTTTAGTTGATGCCCTTTAGAAGTCTAGAAGGAAACATTGGCAAAAGCAAAGAGATTTGAGTTGTGCCTCTGTGTCTAAGAGAAGTCTTTGTCCTAGTGCAAAGCTAGGACATACTGATAGGGAAGAGGAAGTGCTGTGATAATCCAACTGTCAAGTATATATTGCAGCAGATTAACCGCAGTAAATTATCCATTGATTCAGACATGGAGTGTTGGCTAATATATGGGTAGTGGGGAGTTAGGGGCTAGTTTGCATGATTTTGAGATGCTGGTTAATTTGTGTGACACATTTAAGTGCTGTTGCCTGACTTTGAGAGTTTTGAGACTGTGTTTGTAGATTGACTTGTGTAATCCATTGTGCTATGTGATTTTGTGATGCTGATGTTCTTAATGATTATTGGTTTTCAGTTGAAAATGAGAGCTGGAGGAATGAGCGAGTCATCAAAATGGAAGAAGCAGAAGAGATCACCAAGGCCTCCTCGCCATGTAACTAAGGTCTCTCCTGGGACAGAACAACCAGCAACTAATGCTAGTAACACCACAGGTAAGTTGAAATCTGTTTCCAGAGACCAGGCAGTGTCTGTTCAGGAGCTTTTTTTGAATCTCTTTATCTATTTTTAATTAACATGTTGGTTTGCATTAGGTTTTTTTATTATTATTATTAATACTAGTTCAGTGACTATAGATTTTCAGGTCTAGGAGAGGGAGCTTGAAGATGGAATGAATATCTGATGGAGGAAGGTGTGGTTCTATGGATAACTTGGCAGTATTTCTCTGCTGTCCGTGTGCCTCACAGGGTGGTTTGTACAAAAGGGAATGAGGACCTGGTGAGGTGGCTGAGGTTATGGGCACCTGTGTGGTGCAGAGAAGTTGGATGGTGCAGCATATACATGGAAGAGACTGAAACCAAAAACACTGGCAAGAGGAGAGCTAAGAGGAGTGGAGCTGGGGAAAACATTTACTGCAACAGGAAACTGCTGACTTAAGTGACATATTCTTTCATGTGTTCATGGAGAGTGTACCAAATGGTGTGTTGGTAATGAGGGAAGAGCAAAGTGTGACTAGGTATATATAAATATGCAGGTAGAGTTTAGGAGTGCAAGGAAACTTAGGTATCAAGGGTGGGTGAGTGAACACATCACTTGCTACAGATGTAAAGACTGAAAGTGTGCACCCACATTCCATGAAATTTGAATAAAAGGCTACAGTCATTAACAGACAGGGAAATAGGAGTGTGCTTACGACTGTTAGGAGAAGAATAGAGGTCTTGATATGGTAAGGTGGCATGAAGAGTTATGTAGGAAGAAAAGCAGAAGGGACAGCAAAAGTAGCTGGAAGGGGATGTGCAGGAAACTAATGAGTATACACATGAATCCTTTTTCATGTGCTTTGATTCAGCCTACTGAAATAATACAATATGTGACTAGTGCAGTGAGCTCAAGAATATAACGTTGGGGATCTTCCTTATCCTGTTGTTATATGGGAATAGACTAAATATCCATAACTTTTTTTTAACCCCTCCTGGATAAATGAGTCCCTCTGGTTGTGAAGTGCTCTCTCTTGTTCACCTTGCATTTTGGTGTCTCAGACATAAATGTTAACAGTGAAAGGAAGCAGACAGAAAAATAGAAACAATAGCTGTGTAAAATACCTGGTTTGACATTTACTCTGTCATGGAAAAATATTCAGTGTAGTGTGAATGATCCCAGGTGAGTTTCTACACAACAGTGTGGTTGGTTGAAAACTTAAGGAAATAATATTAAATGGCATGTAACTCAGAATACTCATCCATATGATAACTTATCTCTACATAAATCATTATATTTAAGTTTTAAAGTAGGTATTAAGTTCCATTAAAGAGACTGTAATTCCTCTAACATTTTAGAGAGAAAACTGAACTTTCAAAGCATGTTGTTAACTCTGACCTTGTAGTGCTAGATAATGTATTAATGGTGCTTTTTAGGCGAGAACCCTGGCTTAGCAGGTGAAGAAAAGATTACAAAATTGATCATGTATTCTGTTATATTTCTTAAAAATCAAGTAACGTCCTGCTACTTGAGACATTTTCAAAAATCAAGTCAGCATTAAAACACCGCTGGGTGAAACTGTACACATTTCACATGTGAATTCATAACATAACGCTGGTTTGTGCCTGTATTACTGTGCCCTGCAGTATATTGTCTCCTTTTTACTGAGTTTTTTAAGTTCTTCTCAGAAGCATGAGAGCTGCAAATCTGTGGATTTCCTCAATAATAAGGCTTAGATTCTTGGACCATTGTCTAATTTAGGAATAGTAAAAAACCTTCACTTACCTATTTCAACACCCATTTGAATTCTGTTGCAATTCTATTTGTTTAGGGAGAATTAAAGAAGTAGGTCTTGCCTTCCAATCTATTTAAAATTCACCCTTTGAAACAATGACAAATTCTTAATGCAGATCTTAAAAGTGTTTCTGCCATTGTATCAGAGAGTAAAGTACACCTTTCAGACCATTTTCAGATTTGTTAGTTATACAAACTGTCTGCACCCTTTAATTGTGTGATTAAGTAGTTTGCTGTTATTGGATTCCAACTGTTGTGTTTTAATGTGGAAAATTACTCATATCTCACCTGTTCACAAATGTAATTCACCTTAGCAAAAGAGAGCTTACTTTATCTGTATTCTCCACATTAGTGCATAACTATCTGAGATTATTTGTATTGTGAAATAGTGTTCAAAAGAATTCTTCATTACTATACTCAATGTATAAATTTTCAGTTGAGGGACAGAATAATACTGATCTTTTTGCTTATATTTCTCATCAGCAAGTGGAGTTACTTTCATAGATGCTCCTTCTCCCAGCTCCTCTGGGAGCTCAGAAAATGTTTCATCTGCAGTCAGCCCTGCTACAGATAGTGGTTTGGAGTTGTCCTCACAGGCTGCCTCCAAGGAAGATCTGACAGACTTGGACCAAGTTGCTTCTTTGGGACTTAATGCAGGAATGCCTTCTAATGAGGCCAGAGTCACTGAAAATCAAAATCAGCCTGAACTCCAGGTACATGAATATAACTTCAGAGAAAAGTTACAACTCCTAGCGTAATTAGTTGTGCATTTAGCACACTTACTCTGTTTCTGTCTCTCTTTTTTGGTCATAGGGAATATGATCTATTTCAAGGCTTAGGGTCAGAATAATTATTCTTCACTGCGAGTTATTTGTAAATTCATAAATGTTCCTTCTTTATTTTCTCTTGAGACCATCCCTACTGGCTCAGAAATTGTAACTGCTGCTCAGCAATGCATTTATGTAATCTATGTAGCTAGTTGTATTCCCACCAATACCGTTAACCTTAATGAAATGAGAGACTGTTAAGAGGGAAACAGTTTAGTGAACAATTTTACTTGAGTTTGTAGAAATAGAGCTGTTGGTGTTTGTGTGAAAGAGAACAAAACTGAACCAAGGTCTTTACCAGTAAGTTTTGTTTTATGTTGTCTCCACCTCCTCTGCAACAGTAATATTGTTGAGGGGATGGATTTAGAGCTGAGGTAACCTTTCAGAGCTGCAGATATTTGGAAAGGTAAAAATGCTAAGAAGTTATTGATAGAAATAGTGTGCTGAAATTATGTAGCTTTTAAAACAAACAAACAAACAGAGCCAAATCCTAACCTCAGGGGCAGCAAGAATTGATAGTTTATAGAAGTCCTTACCCTTGCATCCTGGAGTATTGTAAAATAGATAAGAACTACATGGACATGAAAGGTCAGAGAGGGCTGCATGTTGTCTAGAGTTGCTCTTTTCTCTTAAATTTTATTTTCTTGTTCCTCTTCCATTGGTGACCTGTGTAGTTTTAGTAGTACCAAATGAACTGTGAACAAATAAGCCTTTCTTAGTGCTTGTTAACTCTTGTTTTGCTTCTTTCATTCTCAAATGACTGGTATCAATGAAGAATGAAAGCTTGAGGGAGGAGAAGATCCAGTCGGCTTCTGTTGAGTCTATCCCTGAGGTCCTAGAGGAGTGCACATATGTAGCAGAACAATCTGACTCTGCCTCAGTTCATGACATGGACTATGTAAATCCCCGAGGAGTGCGTTTTACTCAGTCTTCCCAAAAAGAAGGTAAGAAGTGGGCAGTGTTGCTGAAGTCCTTTCTCCTTTCCACTACTCTGTTTCCCTTTCTGCTAAGAGGGTGATAAGCTCCTGTTCTTCAGCAGGTCTGTAACAATTTCATTTGTAACATTTCTTAGGTACCTGCGAAAAACAGAAGCAAAGTTTAGAGTGCTAATCTCTCTTCTTCCTTTAGGAGCAGCACTTGTCCCTTATGGGCTACCATGTATTAGGGAACTGTTTCGCTTTCTTATCTCACTTACCAACCCTCATGACCGCCACAACTCTGAGGTGATGATCCACATGGGGCTGCAGCTGCTAACTGTTGCCTTGGAGTCAGCACCGATTGCAAATTGCCTGTCTCTCTTGGGACTTGTGAAGGAGGAATTGTGCCGGCACCTATTTCAAGTGAGTCTGCCTTATGCTAGCATATCATATGGCACTGGGGACTCAGAAACTAATTTGCATCAAAAAGTGTAGTGGAATTTAGTATTCTGAAGTTTGGCAGGTCTCAGTCTTCAAATAAACTCTGCTGAATTGCCGTGAGAGTTCTGAATTGCGCTAGTGAAACAATCAGAGCTGTTGCAAAGCCAGAGAGGTGTGCTTTTTTTATTCTTCAGACCAGGGCCAAGAAGTATGAAGGTGATTTGAATTAATTGTTACTACGGGATAACACTGTGTTTTGCTGTAATTGGCATTGAGGTAATTATAGGTGCAAGTTACCAGCATAGTCATAGACAGAACCTTTGGAGTACTAAGCTATTAATTGCACAAGGGCCATCTCAGAGGCAGGTCTTTTCCCATGTTCCTTCTCCCCTAAGACGATTTGTGGATATGGCAAAAGAATAAAGTTGTACTAGGAGAGGTGTATACTCACCCTCATTACCAGAAAGTGAGACCAGGAGACTGAATAAGGGATTGTTTTTTTGAAATACCATTGTTGTGGGAGGCAGTGTGGATCTCAAGGCTGTTGCAGGTGATGCCTGCAGCACTAGAGTACTGCTACTTATAGCACATAATGATTAGCCTTTGTAATTCTTAAAGGTATTTTTGTTTCTTGTTCAGCTACTGAGTGTTGAACGGCTTAATCTGTATGCAGCCTCCCTCCGGGTGTGCTTTCTTCTCTTTGAGAGCATGAGAGAGCATCTGAAATTCCAGCTGGAGGTGAGTTTTTTTTGCCACAGGGTGCCTAACAATGGTTTATTGGGCTTCAGTTAAATGCATATAGCTAAACAGAAAGTTACAATCTAAAAGTCAATTTACCTCTGTATAAATGACTCAGAGGGTTATCAGTAGGCTGTGTAGGCCTTTTCTTGTTGGATAATAAAATGTCTTTGAGACTAGTCTGCTGCACTACCTGCCTTCATACCGCTTTTTAGAACAGTAAATCCAGAGGGGCTGAATGTAGAACTCCATGAAAACTTTTTTACAACCTCCTCTAGAATGAGACATAATTAAAGATGGAGTGTCATATGGGAAGATGAAGCTTAAATCTATTTCTGTAATCCTCAAAGCTGTTCACTGTCCTGCTTTCTTTTTTCTTTCCTTAAACTGATCTGCCCTGTATTTCTGCCAGATGTATGTCAAGAAGCTGATGGAAATAATCACTGTGGAAAACCCGAAGATGCCCTATGAAATGAAGGAGATGGCTTTGGAAGCCATTGTTCAGCTGTGGAGGATCCCCAGTTTTGTGACTGAGCTGTACATTAACTACGACTGTGACTATTACTGTGCCAACCTCTTCGAGGAGCTTACCAAGCTGCTCTCCAAGGTGCTGAGCTGCAGCTGCTGGGCTAGAGGGTGGGAACTGCGGGGTGTGGAAAAGGAAAACAGTAAGATGCAGAACTTAAGAATGGGTGTAGCAGAAGGTTCAGGGTGAGTAGTATGTAGAGATGAAGACAGCCATTTACCATTTAGAAGCAGAAGCGAAAAGAATAGCCGTGGTGCTTTGATAATGTCAGAGCAGATGAACCAGTAAATATATACTGGAAAGTTTCAAGTGAAAAAAATTAAGATGTTCTGTTGTATGCTTTAGGCTTCCCCAAGCTGTGGGATAAACTTCCTTCCCCTGTTAAGGTGACAGAGGCATGAAAGTTGACTAATACTTATATTTATTTCCCAGAATGCCTTCCCAGTTTCTGGACAGCTGTATACTGTTCATTTGTTGTCTCTGGAAGCGTTGCTGACAGTTATAGATAGCACTGAGGCACATTGCCAGGCCAAAGTGCTGAGTAACATACATCAACAAGAGAAGGAAGTTGTCAAATCCAGCCCAGAAACTATGAACAGCACCAAAGAAACAAGCAATAGTAAGACCACTTTTCTTGGTATTTTGGTATTAAGCTTAGCCTTGTGTTAAACTTGCAGATCTTGTTTCAGTAGCTGACATAGAAAGCTCCTTAAATATATGCTTTCAGTCTTCCTGTTGCATGTTTTGTAATTACACACTGATGTTAATATCCTTCCTATTTGTAAAATTTACAGATACTAAAATGTGCCCCTTGTGGAATTTTATACAAAGTCCATGTCAAGAGTGGCAGTGACAACATAAAAAGGGCATGCCATGGAATTCATGTAGACAGAATACTGAGAATACTGAGAAATTGCAGTTACTGGAGGGAATTCCTTTGAATAAGCATATGTTCAGTTTAGAGTGATTGGTTAATTACTTCTTTGTTGCTAGCTTTGCCCTTGGCTTACGGGTTTGTTTATGTGTTGGATAATTTGTTGGTTTGTTTGTTTTTTTTTTAATTTCTACAGATAATGAGAGAGTACTCAGTGAGGGAAAATCTTCCAGTGCAGTGTCAGAGCCAGCTGGGGCATGTCCTCCCACCAGTGGCTGTCTTATGGCTGACCAGATGAAGGAGGGCTGCACAGAATTGGAAGGAGGAAGTGAAGCAGGTAATAGCCTCCACGGTACCCTGACATTCTGAGTGTATATGACATTTGCTGACTGATCCTGCTATACAGCAGACCATTGTAGCTAGTGTGTGTTCAAAATCACGAGGAGTTACATGGTGAATATCAGTTTATTATGCATGTACTAAATATGCCTGCTAATTGTTGCATTTTTTTCTGGGAGGGGGGTTAGTCTGAATGATCACTTTGGGGCAAAAGTCTGTGAAATTCATGCTTAGTATTTTTAATAGTCAGGAGGCCTCCAGGGGATCAATAATGTAGGCAGTCAGAATAGGCAGAAAATTAAATCTTGTGAATGTGTGGAAATGCCCAGGACAAGAAGCTACTCTGCAATTATGCTAGAGAAAATGTAGGAGGGAGGAATGTAGTAATTAAGTAGCAGCACATTGCGGCAAGAATCCATGACTGAAACTTATGATGGGGCTATTGTGGGCTGAGTGCTATTCTGGAGATAAGTTTGTCTGTAATGATGCTTTATCCTTCTAGCTGAGAAGACTATCCCCAGGAAGCCTACTCGATTTTCTTGTATCCTTCCAAACTCTCAGGAACTTATGCAGATTAAGAACAAAAAGAAGGTATGATTTGGAATATACTACAAATTGATCTTTTGAGTGTTCTCCTTGTTTCCCATCCCATGTGAGCTTTGCATGAGTGGTTGTATCTTAGAATTTTGGAGTTCTGGTCTCTGCTCGTAAGAATTAAGTAGTCACTGAAAATCCTGCTATACTGCAGAGACAGCAGTGATTATTATCTGTTCTGGGTTAGTTGTAAGAGGCATTGGGGGAATTTTGTGGCACAATTTGTAAGCTTGATCCATCTGATTTCTGGGTGGATGGATTTAGTTTACATTACATGGACATAAATTGGTACTTTCATTAAAAATGACAGTTTCCCTACTCTTATCAAAGCTGTAAATGGAGAGCATACCAAGAGGCACATAGTAGAAATTAACAGTCCAGCCTGCTATTTTGATTTGTTATGGATAACTGAAAAGATTGTCTTGACTGTGGCAAAACCATTCTTTATCTAGATGTCCATTTCTTTGAACCTCATTAATCTAAGTCATAGTCTAAACTCAGGAATCCAAAGCTCCTTCCTGAGTGGTTCCAGTCAAGGTCTAGTGTTGACAAAAGTGCTCCATGCTGATAGTTTTGTATTTATCTGTTGTCTTGTGTACTGGCCTGCTTGTTCTTGTCTTCAAAGAACTACTGAGTTTTGGCATTTCCTATGTTCTAAGAAATGAATACTGATTTAGTAATTGTTTCATTTGTAACACATTGCATTAAGTCTAGCTTTCATGGCAGCTTTGCTGATGGACTTTGTATAAAAGTCTGTTGTTGAGAAGGAAGTTTGCATAATGCTTCCACTGTTCTAACTGAAAACCTTTCATAATACTCCAACTTTACTGTGCTGGAAAACAGGGTTAAAAGAAATCAAAAGCATTGCCAGTGGTTGAGAGTTCCTTAAAAGAAGTACCAGGTGGTCATAGAAAAAGGGCAGTGCTTTGCACTATAGCAGAAGGCAGAAAGATATTCATAAATCTGTTAGTTTGCCCAGGGAAAAGCCTTTTCTGACCCTAAATCTGCTAATGGTTTCATCCTGAGCGTGTAAACTTGGCACACAAAACAATCACTTTAAGTAATATCGATGCTAATATGGCACCAGCAGTTTCTGCTTCCTTTAACCTCTGAAGTAATAAACATTACCACAGCTGGAAAGAGGAAAAAAGCTAAATAAAAACAGAAAATAAATTATGCATCAAATGAAGATTTTTCTTTGTTTCCAAAGGCAAGGACCAGAAGCTCGGAAGCACAGGTCTGACATGATTGTAAATGCAATGCAGACTGCCAGCAGTCTGGTCTCCTTTCAGGTGGCCTTAAGAAATGTAACCAGTTCATCGAATACTTGGGTTACAGGATTTCAAGCTTGAACAGCTGCTAGCAACATACTGTCCCTTCAGGCCTGTTATACCAGGCAGCATATGGTTATTATTTTGTTATGTCATCACTGGGTCCTTGTGCACTCCATGCTATTTCAGTGTTTTGCCGCAATTGGAGGATGTTCCCACAGGCAGGGGAAGTGGAGAACAGAGGGCTAGTGGACTCTGAGGTACTAAGAAACCCAAGGGAGCTAGTAATCATGATGGTCACGAATTTAGTTCACTAGGTCATCGCTAGCAGTATGATCGTGATAGGAGCTAACAGGGAACTGACATTTATTCTGGTGCCTTAGTAAAGTTCATATAGTTGTTTGTGCTTTTGTTTTTTCTGAATGCCATCAAGAACATCCAGTTAACCCTTCCTTAGTCAGATGTTTTATTACAGTGTGACTGTGGTACAGTCTAGTTTCCTAAAAGAAGAATTAAGCAGGACAGAGTAGTTGACTTCTGTTCAAAACCAAAATGCATTAGTTTTCCCAACCTACAGATAGCTTTGTCGTGCTGGAATACTAGATGCTCCCGGACCATGTCTCAGTAGCAGATTGTTTTCTGGTTCTTAGTCTAAGGTTTTGCAGCAGTTCTTCCTTGCACTTGCTGAATAGGTGCCAAGGATTCTTGCTGCATGTCTCCTGGCAGTGAGATAGAGAGCTTGGAGCCAGAGGGTGCAGAAAAGGACATGAAGCAGAAATGCAGTTGTAAATGGTAGAGATGATCTTGCCACGTGTCTGGGGTTCATCAGAGACTTTGTTTACATATTAGAGCAAGTAAGATATCTGGGGTAGCAGAGCTAATTGCTCAGCTTTTCAAAGACAGCAGTTCATGCTTGCTCTGTCCAGTATTATTTGATAGTGAATCTTTGTGATTAATGCATGTTTCCTGGCCTTGGTTAGCATTTTTGTCAGATTATGCAGTACAATAAACTTGATTATGCTAAGGTTGTTGTATTTTCTACTTAGCTTTTGGCTCAAATGCCAAGAACAATCTAAATTAAGAAATGCACTCTGAGCTTTTAATTACTGTAATGTCTTCTTCAGCTCCTGATAACTGGCACAGAGCAGTTCAACCAAAAGCCAAAGAAAGGGATACAGTTTCTGCAGGAGAAGAACCTTCTTGCCACCCCCATCAACAACAATGAGGTAGCCAGGTGGCTACGGGAAAATCCTCGTCTGGACAAAAAGATGATTGGGGAATTTGTGAGTGACCGTAAGAACATAGACTTGCTGGAAAGCTTTGTTGGGTGAGTAACTTTCTTTAATCAGTAAAGGGGTGAAAGTCAAGAGTTCAGTGATAGAAAAAGCACTAAAACAGAGTGGAGACATAGGTTTTGTATTGCTTAGTTCTCTGTGTACCATCATACCTTAATCCTATGCTTCTCTTGCGTATGGTGATACCTTAGATATATATAGCATGATACTCAAGCTCCTTTCAGTAGAGCCAGTCTCTGTGAAGACTAGCGGCATGATTACATACATAATCACCTGTAGGATTGTTGTCTGTCTTTTATTGTTTTTGCCTGTTTATGCTACATTCTGTTCTGTGATTCTATGATATTTCTTCTCTCCTTATCTTTCCCTCTTTACTGCCTGTCCTCTGTGAAATCTGGTATTCTGATGCTGAAACTGTTGTAGTCAGCAGATTTATTGCATTTGATTACATTGCATTGCATTTCATTTTCTTTCAGGACTTTCAGCTTCCAAGGTTTAAGGCTGGATGAAGCTTTACGACTTTATCTGGAGGCCTTCAGATTGCCAGGAGAGGCACCTGTAATCCATAGACTATTAGAAGCCTTCACAGAACACTGGAGGGTGTGTACTTGGTGGGCAGAAAGTTCAAAACTGCTTTCTTTCTTGTGCATATGCTTGCCATAATGGACTTGTCAGATTAAACTGCCTATGTAAGCTTACTGTGCCCAGCAGGCAGCAGCCATTGTTGTGCAGGAGATGGTAGTGGCGCGTAATTGTCCAGTGTTTTGGAAGCTGGAGCCAGAGCCTAAGGTTTTTGTTTGTCCCAGAGGTGATTCAGTACCATAGGTAGGAAAATGGCTGTCTCAGAACACTGATACCACTGTTTCTGTAGGACTAATTTGTGCATGCCTTTGCCTTTCAGAAATCAAATGGGTCCCCGTTTGCTAATAGTGATGCCTGCTTTGCCCTGGCCTATGCAGTTATTATGCTGAACACTGACCAGCACAACCATAATGTCCGTAAGCAGAATGTCCCAATGACTCTGGAGGTGGGTGTTACCAGTGTTAAGCACCTGTCTTCCCTGGTTTTGATAGCAATGTAGTACCTGTTTTTATCCCAGTTGTATTCTCCTTGTTTCCCTGGCATTCATCACTCATGCAGAATAAGCTGGTATGCAGCACTGAAGTTGAGTGCAGGTAAGGGGCAGGCTGAGGAAATGCAAACTTAGCAGACAGCTTGCCAAGTTTATCAAGTGGTTTGTTTGTGTGCATGTGAGCAAACTGTACCTTAAGACATAGTAAGAATGAGAAGATTGTTGCGCTGCTGTGGGCTTCTAGAGGGTTCAGGTCATGTGAGTATCAGTGCAGTGATACAGACCTGTCATTCTGATGCCTAGTCTCAGCTAAGAATGTGTTATGTTGTGTCTCTGTTCTTTCCTTGTGGGCAGAGACAGGAGTTGCTCCACACTACTTCCTCTAAGAAAGCTTTTAGCCTTTGAACTTGGAGGCTGCACATTGAAGAACATAGGCAAATCTCCTCCTGGTTCCATGAAAAACAAGCAGAGTACTGGTCTTAGCCAACCAGTTAAAGCAGGAGATACTAGGAATTAACTTTGGTGTAACTTTTTTCAGGAGTTTCGGAAGAACTTGAAAGGTGTGAATGGAGGCAAAGACTTTGAACAGGACATATTGGAAGACATGTACCATGCCATCAAGTAAGAATAAACCTGTGATCTCCTTGTATGCAGAGAGAAAACTGGAGTTGCTTGGTCTATGAGATCTCTGGAGAGTATAGAAGGTGACTTACTGGTCATGCGTCTGTTTGCCTCATACCAACATCCAGCTCCATGTGGGGCAGTGTTAACAAGTACCTTCACAGTGATTGCACTGGATTTATATCTTTGGATTCTTGCCATGGTATTTTAATCCACAGATTTTAAGATTAAGCTTGAAACTTTACTTCTGTCAACATGCCAAAGAATGGCTGAACAAGACCAGCACATGTGAAATGCTGTATCTAAGAAGGCCCTCTTCTCCAGACCAAGCCTTTAGACTTCTTTAGAACTTTTTGTGTTAAGAGTGTCTAGAGAGAGTATCTCACCCCCAGGAGAGCACTGGTGCCCTAACGTAACATGTCTCAATTTGACATGTTCTGCTTTTGAGTGCTCCATAGGAGACTGCTGTCTGCATCAATCTCTTCTGCCATCCTCTGAAGCTCTTGGTGCATTGACAAGTATTTGAGGAGAATTCCTGGTGGCTGAGGCCCTTTTGTGCACAAACTAGGTCTGGGGGAGGGGAGTTTAATAATAATTCAGAAATCTATCTTATCAGTAAATCTAGGCCCAGCCAATTTTAAACTGACAGGGTAACATCTCTGAGGAGACAGGATGTGACTGCTGATTTCAGTCTGCAGTGGCAGACAGTGGCTAGGGCTGGAAACAGGACAGTGTGATGAGGCTGACCCTCCTTTTTGAGCCTTCTCCAGGAAAGTGGGGATGCTGTCTATGCTGAATGTTTAGAAATTCTTCAAGAAGTAGCTCTAGCTTTCAAGAAGAGCTCTATTTCTGATTGGCCTGTTTCCCCTGAGGGTGTTCTTAATGTTTTGAGTACTACCCTGAGAATATTCTCATATATTTTCATTATCTAGTGCCTCTATTCTAATCTATTCCATTTTATCCTCCTTTCACCAGATACTTCAGCTTTTTCAGTATGTTCTATGGCTAAAATAGTTGGTCTATCATTTCAGTACTGCTCCATCTGAGATAGATTCTGTCAGTATCATAGCTGAGGAGGAGCTATTTGTTTTCTTTTGATTATTTAGGGCAAGGTGTAAATCAGGCTGTAATCTGTGGAAAGTAGTGCATGATCTCTTCAGGACCTCAGCATTTCACTTTTGAGCACAATTTAATCCCTGAGACTTTCCAAGTAAACCATTCACTTGCTTCTGTTGGTATTAATCAAATATGGGTTCTTAGAAAAAAATGTGCTATTGACTGCAAACGTATTTGCCTATATAATCTCAGTAATTATTTGCTTTTGTTGAAATATGCAGCCACCTGAAACTGAGAAGAGCTTATTTCTTATGTGTAAATCAAAAAGAGTTTATGGTTGTTGTTAGCACATGAAAATTGTTTCTGTTGTTTTGATTGTTGCAGAAAGACCTCTGCTTTTCAGATTGGCTGCAATGTACTGTATTTAGTAGATCTGAGACTCTTGCTTGATTATGTGGCATATGCAGAGGGTTCTGTCTTGTGCAAGTCAAGGGAATATGCATTTAGGTTAGAATCGTAGAATCATATGTTAGGGTTGGAAAGGACCTTAAGATCATCTAGTTCCAACCCCCTTGCCATGGGCAGGGACACCTCACACTAAACCATGACACCCAAGACTATGTGCAACTTGGCCTTGAATACCGCCAGTGATGGAGCATTCACAACTTCCCTGAGCAACCTGTTCCAGTGCCTCACCACCCTTACAGTAGAGAATTTCTTCCTCATACCCAATCTAAACTTCCCCTGTTTAAGTTTGAACCCGTTACTGCTTGTCCTGTCACTGCAGTCCCTAATGCAGAGTCCCTCCCCAGCATCCCTATAGGTCCCTTTCAGATATTGGAAGGCTGCTATGAGGTCTCCACGCAGCCTTCTCTTCTCCAGGCTGAACAGCCCCAAGTCTATCATCCTATCTTCACACGGGAGGTACTCCAGTCCCCTGACCATCCTCGTGGCCCTCCTCTGGACTTGTTATACATTAACCTGGGATTGCAAATACTACTTTGCATTAATCATTCTTGTTTTATTATTGTATAGCTTTAATCCAGTTAGCGTAAGAAGCTGAGGTACCCTGGTTGTGAATCACCATATATTTCTTGACTTTAATTTTATACTACTTGGCTTCCTGACACTTGATTTTGGCACAATAGAAATCTGCATTTTTCTTACAAAGCAGCATGCCCGCTATTGACTGCAGTGATATGACAGTTTTTTTTTTAATCTGGGAGTAATTAGTTATGCAGAGCACTCTAATGGAGTGAGAGTTAGGATGGAGGCAGTGAAGCTGTACCAGTGGGGGAGGGTGGAAGCTCTGCCAGTGTGCTGTCCAAAATTTCCCATCATTTAACTAGAGTATGTATTGCACTTCACGCTTGTAGTGTAAGGTAACTGTTTCTTCAGTACTGTCCTTACCTGGTTGCTGCTGGCTGCTGCTTAAAACCATCAAACTTCATATACAAGACAGCAGAGAGGGGCAGGGGAAGCAGTCAGCTCTGGGAAAATAGAATGTTTCAGGAGCTGGCAAAATCACTCCAGAGTAGATATTGCCTAGCTTTGGGACCATGTAATGAAAGGCACTGTGTAAATGTTATGTTTGGCTCAGAATGAAAAATTCAATCTTTCTGCCTTCCTCCTTTGTAGAAATGATGAGATAGTGATGCCAGAAGAGCAGACGGGCCTGGTAAAGGAAAACTATATCTGGAATGTCCTCCTACATCGTGGTGCCACTGATGAGGGAATATTTCTCCATGTGCCTCCTGGAAGCTATGACCATGATCTCTTCACCATGACATGGGGGCCAACCATTGCAGCACTTTCTTATGTTTTTGACAAGAGCTTAGAAGACACAATCATCCAGAAGGCTATCTCTGGTTTCAGGTAACTCTTGCAATCATAAAGATTCAGAAGAGTTAAAGTGTGGCCATTGTCTCCTGTTTACCTGATAGAGACATCACAGTGAATATCAGCTGTTATTTTTCTTAGTAATTGAAGAACATTTTATAGTGACCTGTGGTCCTCTAGTTTTTGTTCTGTCATTTGTATTGATTCATCCCATCTTGGCCTTTCTTGGTTGCTGCTCACTGTTTGGCTTGACTGCTGTGCTGTAATAAATCAAAGTGCCTGAGGTATGTATTTTTAAACTCCAACCTGGTTAGATTTAAAAGATCTGCTGACATAGCTGTACTGCTTAGAAGTAAGGAGAAAAAGTCACTTTTAACTTGCACAGCAATGCTGGCAAAATCCCTGTTTATGAACGAAAATTCTGGTGTATGAGGCCATAGCAAAACTTGCTACCTGTGGAAACTGTATTAAAGCAATCTTTGGTCATGCTTAAATGCAGATCAAATGATGATTTAAGCATAGTTTTAAGCTCTGCTAATATATTGCTGTAACGATGATCTCTTGGAAACTAGACCTCCACACTACTGCCAATCTTGGCAACTCTTATGTCAAGACAGGAGATTAGCTATTCTGGCTCAGGTCTAAGTGGTCTGTGTTTAGATTCACTTCTTGAAAGTGACAAATACCAGGATCTATGGATGAGGATTGAGATTATTTGAGGGGTAATATTAGACTTCTATACATCAATATTCATTCGGAGTAAATGGAAAGTAAGGTCTAAAATGTCAATAGAGAGGCTCTCTGATTTGCTGTCCTGTAGACAGGCTTGTCTGTGTTGACTTACTACATTATTTTTCTTCATCTTCTTTCCTCAGAAAATGTGCAATGATTTCTGCTCACTATGGCCTTAGTGATGTGTTTGACAATCTTATAATTTCTCTCTGCAAGTTTACAGCCCTCAGCAGTGAGGTAAGTTTGGAAGGAGGGGGAAGAAGCATGGCTTTTAGCATATCTGATCTCTTTTCCTCTCTTAAGCAGTAAAACTTGCTTATTTTAGTTATCACAGTATCTGTAGGTACTTGTCAGGCCCTGCCCAGAGTTTTTTGGAGGAGGCAATGAAAATGAGTAGTAGAGTAGGACTTCTATAGCACAAATATGCAAATTTGACCTCACAAGTGTCAGTTTGTGCAGAACAGAATGCTGTGATGTAGAAGTGTTCATTCCAAGTGTTCCTCGTGATAAAGACAGTGATGGTCCATGATCCCATGCAAGCCCCTCCCAAAGCGTGGGGGGGCTGTGCATCCACCCAGCATAAGGAGGTTAGAAAAACAAGTACATCAAATTGATTGGTGTGTGGAGTCTGGTAATATGATGTGCTGTTAGCCCCACTTTCAGAAAACCCTAAAGACCTATTCCATGGAGTGTACTCTGAGAATAAATTAAAGGTACAGCAGTTGGTGTAAGCTTTTCTTGCCCAAATCTGTTGGTGTCTTACAGCATTAGCCTGTTTTCCCCCACAGTATTTGATAGTATGTGCTTCTGTGCTGAGGAGAAGACAACAGCAACATCTTTAGATGGTCAGAGCTTGCACAGACTCCCACAGCATTGTTCTGAGATCCAGTGCAAGACTTCCATTGTGCAGAACAGAATTGACATACATACAAAAAGAGGAAACAGAATCATTCAAGGCTGAAAGCATGGGAATAAAAAGGCCAAGATAGGGTATTTGTCGTCTTTTTTTTAATCCCATGAAGGGATAGCAGAAAATGAACAGTCCTGCAAATTAGTCCAGTTAATGGAATTAGGCTGCAGGGAGATGGAATTGCTTGGACTGTGTGTTTTGTGCATTCTGTCATTGGTAGGAATGAAAAGACTGACTATTAAAAGGCAAAGAAATCTCAAGCAGTCCTTTTGCTGTAGATTCCCTCATCATCCACTGCTCACAAAGTAAAAATGAAATGCTTGCTCCTCTCCAGGCATACCAGACCTCGAGAGTACCAATAGATAAACAAGTGGAGGAACGTCCACCATGAAATTAACTGTTTGACACAGATTTACACAGTAGAAGCAACTAGACTGAGTCCTCAGAGGCACCAGTTGTTGCCAGCTGCATCCCATCTAGTCAGAATGGAATCTGCAGCAGTCCGAGGTCTGTGTAAATTTAAGCAGGCATGTCTTTTGGTGATGACATAGAATCAGCCACTTCTGGATTTGAAGAAGGCTTTGGATTCTTATCTTTGGCCAGATTCCAAGTACATCAATTACTTTCTGCTGTCCTAAATTCCTGAAAGGCTTGGAGACAGTAGTGGAATAGGACAACTGAACAAATATTTGAGAGACAGTCTAGTAGAAGGAAAGAAGGGGAGGGGCTGTCTTCAGCCACTGAGGAGGCAAAACAAAGAGCAACTGTTAGAAAGCAAAGGAAGAACATCAAAGTGTCACTTTAGCTGCTCCTCACTTCCCAGGTCAGATCACCCTGGTGATTAGGCATCTTCTCTAAGCACTGCAATCACTCTGTATGGCCACTTTGGTTTAAAGAAGAGGTATAAAAAGGAACATAGAAGGGGGATCAAGCAATTTAAGAAGAGAATTTCTTGATCAACAGTTAAGACTCATAGTGAGTCAGTGTATCAGTAGTAGCAAAACCCATGTGTGTTTTAATTCTGTGGTTGTGGCTTGTTGCCACAGTACAAAACCATGCATAATACTGATGCTCTCTGAGACTCCAGTGATGTCTGTATTCATGTGGTTTCCCCATGGCAACAATTGAAGAAACAAATGGGTTGTCACATTTCTGCCAGACTTCCCGACTGGCGCTTCTGAGGGAGTTCACCTCTATATCAAAGACCCATTTTGATAATAGCTTTTCCAGCACTGTGACTAAAGCAAGACCTAGTTTTTCTGGATTTCCAGTCTGAGATTGGAAGAGGCATGTTTTCAATCCATCCTATTTCCTGTCTTCTCTCTCCTTTCTTGCTGAAGGAATAAGTCCTGAGAAGCAAGAGAATTTCAAAGCCCATCTCTTGTCAAGAGGAAACTGCAGTGAGCTTACGTAACTGCTGAAACATGGAGCATGTCTGTGTCTGATACTAGCTCACACGATTGCTGGGGTTTTTATTCTTTTGGCAGCATATATTTGGTTTGTTTCAATGACTTAGCACGCTTTATTTTGAAAAGCTGTGAGTTCATTAGACAGATTATGAGGAATTGTTATCTTGCAGTTACTGGCAGAAACTGTATGTCAGGCTTCCTCACTCATACTTTGAATCTTGCTCTTAAGTAGTTGTAGGAGTAGCTTTGCAAGTCAGTAATGCTTTTGGCTGTAGTTTCCTTCTGTAACAGTAGAGCAGAGTAATTGCTGCTTCCAGAGGAGCTTTTTTTGAGGAAAACTTTGATCCTGGAATGAGTTCCCATGGCAGAATAAACTAGTATTAGTGAGTTTTCAGCAAGCGCTTCCAAAATATTCTGTGTTGTTGTTATTCTTGGAGATCTTATGTCTAGGTGGTTCAGCAATTCATCTTGTACTGCGTAAGCTGTTTTGTCTTTAGTTTTGTGCAAAGTGAATACAAGCTGAGGAGTTATCCAAGCATTGTGCACAGAACTGTTGTCTTTTCCATACCCAGTTCTGAACAGTCTGCCCCAATTTGTGTTGAAAAGAAAACAACTCTTGCTGACTGATTGCCACCCCCTCTTCTTTCCTGCAGTCTATTGAGAACCTGCCCACTGTTTTTGGAAGTAATCCCAAGGCCCGTATTGCAGCAAAGACTGTGTTTCACTTGGCCCATCGCCATGGTGACATTCTGCGGGAGGGCTGGAAAAACATCATGGAGGCCATGTTACAGCTTTTCCGAGCAGAGCTGCTGCCCAAGGCCATGGTGGAGGTAATAATAGCCAGCCTGTGGGTAATTGAAGAGTAGGGGAGTGGGAAGATGGATTTTCAAAGCACCAGTTCAAAGAGGAGGAGAGCTCTGGCTTTGGTAAAGTCTGTAGAGAGATAGAAAGCCTGAAAAGGGTGTAGTGTTCAAGTTTTGTGCAGCCTCCAGCCCCTTTTATTAGAGTTTAATTTTTTTCACATTTTACTTCTGTTGTGTTTAAGAAATTCCAGTGTTCATTTTACCTGAACAGATTTTGAGTATTGTACAGAAGGACATGCTTACAGGCACAAAGTGTTGGAATACGGTACTGGTACTGCTAGATGGGAGTGAGGCTTTACTGAAGGGGTGAGGAGGTAAAGAGCTGGGGTGACTACCTCCATGTGGGTGGTTGTACGTAGTGTTTCATCACTAAGTGAAACATTACAGGCTTGAGAGGGAAGGCTTCAAAGAAGTAGACAATTGATAATATACATGTTCTGGTCCATCTTCAAGGTTGAAGACTTTGTGGATCCTAATGGAAAAATCTATCTGCAACGTGAGGAGACACCATCTAACCGGTGCGTGGTATAAATGGCCTAGGCAGTCCTTTTTTGTACCAAAGCAGGAGAATTATATGATTTGTTAGTTTTCACTGATGCTGGTGTCTTCTGATTTGCAGTGGTGAATCTACAGTGCTGAGTTTTGTTAGTTGGCTTACCCTCAGTGGGACAGAGCAATCTGGTATGAGAGGGCCATCTACAGAGACACAGGAGGCAAAACGAGCAGCTCTGGAATGCATAAAGGTAACATACAGGATGAAAAAGAACCTGCTTTTGTTCTTGGTGACAGTACTATGTGGGTAACAGGCCACAGAAATACACACTTCTAGGCAGTATTGCAGGTTCCAGAGGACTTGGGAGTTGTAAGAAACTACAAAGACGCACATCTCCATTGACAGCATGCACACTGCTGTGCACAAATGTAGTAACAAATGAAAACAGGAATGATTCCCCACAGCAGGCTGGGATCTGCACTCCTACATTTGAAGACAAATTTTAACAATTCTCAAACGACTGTTTTTTTCCAAGACAGTGTTCAGGCATATAAGCCAACAAAATCTGAACCTGGACTTTGAGTAGTGTGTGCACAGAGGAGTTATCTGTTAAAATCTGTCTAGCATAGTTCAGGGCTATTGACCATAACTGAAGTTAAAGGAGTGAACTGGCTGGCAGTTTTCCTCCACATAATTCTGTTAAAGCCACTATTTGTATCCTTCCTGGAACAAGCTGTATTTCTGTTTGTATGTCTTCCCCATCCCCCAGTTGCACAGTCCTCTTTTCTGTCTTTTGCAGCAATGTGATCCTGAGAAGTTGATCACAGAAAGCAAATTCCTCCAACTTGAATCCCTCCAGGAGCTAATGAAGGTGAGAGAGATTGGACTGCTGATGGACCAAGTACACTATGCATGATCATGCCTATATGCTGTGTACTCACCTAGCTGCTCTATGCCTGAAGGAGGTCTTGGACCTATTTGGGATATGAAACCAGTCATTAGTTCAGCTGTTACATGCAACTTCTGTCCTGGCAGCCACAATTGCTTTAGTAGTAGAGGAAGACATTAAATTGTGGAATGTGTTCTAAAAGCCTTGAGGAAGTCACGTTAAGTGTTTGAAAATATGTGTAGCTCTTGTAGGAGCTTACGGTTATGCTTTTTCATCTTTTCTGATGTGCTGTGTGCCTAATGAGAACATTTTAAAAGGCCATTTTAGAAGCAAGGGCTGTACAGAAATATTTGACTGTGTGTCCCTAGGTAGTGTGGTACCTGGCCGCTGTGGGAAGTGTAATAAGGCAGGACTCACTAGCCTTTGGGCTAGAGAAGCTTATTGCCCTAGGAAAGGGTAATTAGCTACCTGGTTCTGGTAGTGGCTTCTCAGGGTAGAGTGCAGTGTGAGACTGCTCCAGGGTGTGGAACAAATTTGGCTACCGCTCACCATTTCCAAAAGCAAATAGTGCAGTGCAACCTTTGCAAGGATGCTGTGTGGGCTGGCAGTGTGTGTGTTACCTAATTCCATGGCTTCTTAAAGTGCAAATGCATTTCCCTTCAGGCTACTATAATAGCAATTCACTGGCTTCATCAACAGGGTTCATGACATTGTTGAGACTTGTGCTAAAACAAAGGAAAATTTATTTATCAAGATTTGCTGCAGAGGTTCCAAATAATAGATACTGAGTTTCAAAATAAAGATAAGTGAGTAAACTCCAAAGAACAACGCTTAAAACAGCTGAAGTGGAACTTGCTGATTGAATCACACAGACCACTGTTTTGCTGGCCCACATGAAGAAATGGTGACTTAGTTTTTGAGTGTCACCTCAGTTCTGGAAGAACATTTTGCTCTTACCCCCATTGTGTCAGGAATTCTCCCTTCATATGCAGGCTGGAGAGGAATAGTTCCCATACTTGTAGTTATTCCTAGGTATTTGCCTTTTCTGTACTTCACAGTATTCTTAGCAAGAAGCTGCTGGCTTTCACAATTCCTTTCCATCTGAGAGACTTCATCAGTTTAATATTTTTTAAGTTCATTTTGCATAATAAAAAAATACAGTTTTCTGTATATTTAGCTTGACCTCTGTCCAGTGCATTTTTGATGTACTGTGCATGACCTCTCCAGACGGTGAGGTGCAGTTATGACCAGACTCAAGCCAATCTGTTGGTCCTTACTTGTTGGTCCCCCAGTTTTGGGGACTTGTGATTCACGAACATTTCCTGGTTTTTCCTAGGCTCTAATCTCTGTGACTCCTGATGAGGAGACATATGATGAAGAAGATGCCGCCTTCTGCTTGGAGATGCTTCTGAGGATTGTGCTGGAGAATAGGTATGACCTTGAAATACATGCAGATTCACTGTAAATGTCCCTGCTTTACTGCAGCTGCTGCCTGGGTCCAGGGAATGAGTTCCTTATGTGCTTGATTTGCCAGCTGAAGCAGCATGTGGCTGTAATTTCAGGGCTTACCAATTCCATTCTACCATGTGCAAACAGAGGGGCTATTCGCCCATGAATTATTGCTTGATATCCTGAGATTTGGAGAATATAAACTAAACTCTGGAGGGAGAATTCTCCCACCTGATCGCTTTGCAAGTAAAGATGTAAATAAGAAATTTGATGGCTTTGTTGTTTCTGTGTGTCTGTTCTTATATCTGGCAGATGGTGATTTTTCTTAAAATGAAGAAATACTGGCTTGTCAGGAGCTCAGGGAGAGGTAGCTAGGTCTTGCTTGTCTCATCTGCTTTCATTTTTCTTTCCCTCCTCCTTGTTGTGGCTAGGGACCGTGTGACCTGTGTCTGGCAAACTGTCCGAGACCACCTCTGTCATCTCTGTGTCCATTCAATGGAGTTCTGCTTCTTGGTGGAGAGGGCAGTGGTGGGGCTGCTGAGGCTGGCCATTCGACTCCTTCGCCGGGAAGAAATCAGCGCAGAGGTAAGCGATTTCAGAAAGTCAGTTCCTGAGGCTTTGTGATCACATCTGGGAACACAGGAAACCAATTGTTGTTGGATGGACCCACATTTAACCTGTCTGTGCTGTAGGTAACAACAAACAGCAGTTGTAAGTAGCTCTAATTAAATGAAGAGGGACTTTGCTAGAGAATGGAGCATGAATAATAGGGATTGTTATTCTTGTCTCCTTCTCTGGCCAGGTTCTCCTCTCATTACGTATCCTACTCATGATGAAGCCAAATGTACTGTCCAGAGTTAGCCATGAGGTTGCCTATGGCCTCCATGAACTCCTGAAGACTAATGCTGCCAACATTCATTCTGGGGATGACTGGTACACACTCTTCACCCTCCTGGAGTGTATTGGGTCTGGGGTGAAGCCGCCTGCAGCCCTGCAGGTTACAGCAAGGGCAGATAACGACACAGGTAAGACAGACCAGCTTTTGCTAGGAAATCTGATGCCTGCCTGCCAGATAAGCAGCTGCTTCCTCAAGCTTTTCAATTAGCAAAGGGGACTGCAAGAAAACAAAGCTGATATTAAACTACATTAGCAAGATTAAAGACCAGCACCTGCTGTTCAGTCCTACCCCATGGTCTGTCCTTGTGTCTACTCTGCCATCTCTTCCTATTCAATGAGCAGCAGTCCAGGTGCTAGTCCCTGGGGGAGCAGTGGGAGGAAAACTGATCTCAGCTGTAGCAGCTGTAGGAGGTCTTTGCTCTACCCAAGAAGCATTTTGTGCTGGTTGTGGTCTGGTGCCTTGGGTAATACAGCCTTAATCTCTCATCTGGGTGTGTAATGTAAATCCAGCTGTTACTCTGTTGTACTTGCTTGTTTTTGTGGGACTGAGTCCTCTTTGTCCCTATTTAAAGGATCTCATAAAGGGTGCTGTTCTTTATTCTATTTCCAAATACATTATCAAGGATATGTTTCCTGCTGTCTTCTGTGCATGCACCTGTTGTAGTTCTCACAGGAGGAGAGTGTCTTCCAGGGCCCACTGGTGGTTTCTAGCTGGTGCTGATCTGACTAATCTGGATTGCTTCTCGCTTATCCACAGCTTCTCTTCCAAGCAGTTGATTTGACATTCATCTAAAACCCGTGTCTTTTGTCTTGAAGGTGCTCAGTCAGACAGTGAGGTCTCCTCCTCCTATCATCCTAGTGACATGAGCCTGGACCGTGGCTACACCTCCGATTCAGAGGTGTACACAGACCATGGGAAGCCAGGCAAGATGCATCGCTCAGGGACAGATGTGGATGTCATGAACAGCGGTTGGCTAGTGGTAAGTAGCCAATGGGCTTCTGGTGCCTGATGACTACTCCTAGCATGGTTGTGGGCAAAGGGTGTGGTAGGGAGAGAAAGAGTAAGATAGTACAAAAGAGAGCTAAGATGAGCTGACATTGTAAAGGGAGGATGGAGAGGAGATGCAGATGAACAGGAAGAAGCTTGTAGGCAAATGAGTTAAAAAGGGAAACAGATCCCACAGAAGTGTTGCCTGTTGGCTGCAGAAGAAAGTCCCTTTAAGCATGTGCATGAGGTGCTGTTTGTTATGCTACTCTCTCCTGCTACTCTCTTGCTGTACCTTGCAGGTTGGGAAAGATGACATTGACACCTCAAGATCCACGGCTGGACTCAGCAGGCTGGGGCCGTCTCCTCTTGTCAACCAGTACAGCTTGACTGTGGGGCTGGATTTGGGCCCACACGACACAAAGTCTCTCATGAAGTGTGTAGAGTCCCTGTCCTTTATCGTACGAGATGCTGCCCATGTTACACCTGAGAATTTCGAGCTCTGTGTCAAAACTATCCGCATCTTTGTGGAGGCAAGCTTGAATGGGGGTAAGATGGCCCTTGGTTTGACAATCAAGATTGGGCTTAGGGTAGCCAGGTGGCAAGTAAAGTAGTATACTGTTAGGGAATGAGTCTCCATTGTTCAGTAGATGATCTGCTGTGAGAAAAGTGTTCTGGCTCCTGTTGGCAGCAGGGACCCTATTCTTATCCCTCTCCCTGGGATAGAGGGCGGGGAGGTCTGGAGCCGATGTGATGGTAGCAGTATCAGCTGTTGCTGAAGGCTGTTCCTGAAGTGCTAGGTACATCTTAAAGTTATCATTTTACAGGACAGGGCCCTCTGCTGGGGATATCGAAAGGTGGCTGCTGTGTATGTTGAAAGGCAGAAAATTTCATGGTGGAGTGTGTATATCATGTGTTGCTACTTTCACTTTCTAGGCTACAAGTCCCAGGAAAAGAGAGGGAAGAGCCACAGGTATGACAGTAAATCCAGTCGGTTAAAAAAAAAGCCAAAGGAGAGCTCCACACGGCGATCCCGCGTCTTGAGCCAGCACCAGGCACACACACATAGTGATGAGGACGAGGATGAGAGCATCCCTGCCAGCTACCACACTGTGTCTTTACAGGTTAGTCAGGACGTAAGTATAGCAAGGATTTCCTCCTCTCCTTTCCCGTACTTGGGGCCCTGCTAGGGAGTCACTGGGATTCTTCATGAGGCAAAGAGGTGCTGCATCTTAAGATAGTGAGCACTAGATGTCAGAAGGTGGCTCTGGTGGCAGTGTGGTTCTGCACTAAAAGAGGAAGACTGCAGTTGGACAGACAAAAGCAAGAGTAGTAATGGAGAGAGAACGCTGAAAAGCAAGGAGGATGGAGTCTGGAGCTGAGTCACTACAGTAGGTAAGGTAGATGGCATAAGGCTCATGTAAGATTAGTGTGGAGTCTGACAAGGCATCTAAGCTTGTGGAAAGGACAAAGCATTGTGGGCTGAGATACTGGGATGAGGGAGTAATTTCTCTTTCCAGGTGATACTTCAAAGGTGTGAAGGCACAGGCCCGTTGACTGCCAGGTTGTTGAGCCTCAGTTCAGTAGTAAAGTGACTAGAATGCTCTCATTTGCCCATGTGGAGTTGCTCTCAGGGAGCTTTGCTTGTCCTTTGTGGGTTTTTTGTTAAAAAGAGAAGTGTTTCAGAGAGTTGTCCCAGGACAGCGTAGCTGAATCACTGTGCTTCTCCCTCTGCCTGAGAGTCAATGCTGTGTGCCAGGAAAGACTTCATTCTTTCTCCTAGCAAGATTAGGATGCTGTTCCCAGAAGATGGGACTAACATTGCTAATGAACTGACACAGATCTTGCTGAAGGTGCTTGGCACTTGGCTATTTAGGGAGAGCACAGGGAGCAGAGCTTGACACCATCTCCATTTCCAGCTATACATGGTTATGTACATACAGGAAGCAGGCTTGAGTAGCTCAGAGTATTTTTGCAGTGTTTTGGGGAAGAGCAGAGACCAGGATTGCTTCAAAAATTTAAGTTCTATATGTTGCTTAATGTGATGCTTGACTTGCAGCTCCTGGACCTCATGCACACCTTGCACACACGAGCAGCCACCATCTACAGCTCCTGGGCAGAGGAGCAACGCCATCTAGAGACAGCAGGGAAGAAAATCCAAGCAGATTCCCGAACACTGTGGTCCAGTTGCTGGTGTCCTTTGCTACAAGGTAAGGCCATCCCCTTGTGATGAGAGTGAGCATAGACCAGAATAATAGCAGTACTTGGGAAAGCTTAGTAGCCAGAAACTAAATGCAGAAAGCAGGCAGAGGTGGGTTTTAGGGTCTGCTGTAACTGAAAAATCCTTGGATCAGATTAGTATGGTACCTTTAGCATGAGTTAGCTGCCAGCTTGTTTCTGGAGCTGACAGTAGATTCCCAGGCTGTGGCTTGGAACAAATATAATCCTTTCATATTTTTTGTTTCCTTCCCCCATAGTTTTTGATCTTCATTAGACTTTTCACCCTGGACTGGGGAGGTAGGGACGTGACACTTCCACTGTGGGCTTTGCCCTGAATCGCTCTCTTGCAGGTATCGCCTGGCTGTGCTGTGATGCCCGACGCCAGGTACGGATGCAGGCACTCACTTACTTGCAGCGAGCCCTCCTGGTACATGACCTGCAGGCCCTGGATGCCCTGGAATGGGAGTCCTGCTTCAACAAGGTAACCTCCTGGCTGGGCTGGGCATGTAGGCAGAACAGCATTGTCGTGAAGAGGAAAGCTGGGTGCAGGAGTGGCAGAGTGGTGTTCTGCTTTAGGATCATCTTCCTGAGCAGCCTGCTCACCACAACAGACAAGGCATTCCCTACTTGGACACTGTGAGAAGTTCTTCTCTGCGTAGGCTTCTGAGAGAGCCTCTTAGAGTATTGAAATAAGACCGCTCATTTCCACTTCTCACTGCTTATCCCATGTTCTCTGCCTAGAAGCCCCCAGTCTCAAAAGCCAGGTCCTTCCTGTAAGGCTGTGCAAGTCTCATCAGTCATTTTATCAACTCTGAAATGCCAGTGTGTCTGACCCAACAGGTGCTGTTCCCTCTGCTAACCAAGCTACTCGAGAACATCAGTCCAGCTGATGTTGGTGGAATGGAAGAAACTCGGATGAGAGCCTCAACACTGCTCTCCAAAGTGAGTGTGCTTCTGTTGCCTGAAAGCTCAGAGGAAAACATGTGCCTCAAGACAGAGTTTGCTCTATTAGCTTTTCAGCATCTCTGATCTGGGTAGGTGTCAGTTTGCTAATTTGGCTGTCTTCAGTGCTGAGCTTCACCACGTTCTACTGTTGGGACACGACTTTTTCAGAACTGTCTCCATGATCCTGGCCTTTGGAGTTGTCAGGAAGGAGCATCATGGGTTCAGCAGCAGTAGTCATTTTTTCTTTTTTGTACTAGCTGGTGCAGCACCGTGTTTTTGATTTTTGGCTTGGGAACAGTTCTGATAACACCAGTGTTTATAGGTATGGCTTAGAACGTTTAGGCTGGCAGAGGACTTTCTGAGCCTCATGCTCTGCCAGGGGGGAGGGGAAGCTGGGAGGAAGCGGAGGCAGGGCACCTGACCCAAACTGACCAAAGAGGTATTCCATACCACAGCATGTCACGCCCAGGATGTGAAAATGGAGAGCAGAGACCCGGAAGGGTTGGGGGTGCATGGCATGGTCGGGCTTGGTATCAGGTGATGGGGTGCACTGTCTGGTCAGGCTGGGTAGAAATTAGTGAGCTGTTGTATTCTTTTCTTATATTTGCCTTGTTACTATTATTATTGGTGGTAGCAGTAGTGATTTGTGTTATACCTTAGTTACTAAACTGTTCTTATCTCAACCTGTGAGAGTTGCATTCTTTTGATTCTCCTCCCCATCCCCCTGGGACTGGGGAAGAAAGAGGGGGAGTGAGTGAGCAGAACTGCGTGGCCTTAAACCATGACAAGGAGTTTGCACCTTATGAAGTATTTTACTCAAGATTGGTTGAAGACAGTCTGTTCTAGTGGTGAAATAATGTATGTCACGAGCTGATAGTACTGACCTAAAGCAGAGAGCCTGGAAAGGCTGGAAGACATGGTGATGCAGACTGCAGTGGCCTCATGCAAAGGAGACAACATCCATTCTTTTATGTGCAGCTCAGAAGAGTGGAGTCCTCTGACATCCTCACACTGGCCCTGTGTGTGCCCCTAGCCTGCCACAAGGAGAGGGAATTACAGATTGGCATGATTGAGCAGCAGCCCTGAAGCTACTTGTTAACAATAGTTATGATTTGTTTTTTTTCTAGGTGTTCCTACAGCATCTCTCCCCGCTGCTCTCATTGACCACCTTTGCTGCCCTGTGGCTGACAATCCTGGACTTTATGGACAAATACATGCATGCTGGCTCCAGTGACTTACTGGTAAGGTGCTGAAAGTGATGCTGCAGTGCTCTGAACAGCCATTCATCAGTTTTTAAACTTGAAAGATGCTTTGGTTGTTTTGGGGGTTTTCTTTAATCTTTTAATTCCAAAACCATTTTATTCCGTGATTTCTGCCCTTGGCCTGTTTCCAAGGCAGCACATCAGCTGTTTTGAGCTGTTCTTCATTGCTAGACGATCTTAAGGCCCTTTCCAATCCTACCTATTCTATGATTCTATATGTGCATTCTCTGTGACTTGAGGAGTGTCTCTGATTACAGCTGGAGGCCATCCCAGAGTCTCTGAAGAATATGCTGCTTGTAATGGATACAGCTGGGATATTCCACAGTGCTGACTCACGGACGGGATACTCAGATCTCTGGGAGATCACGTGGGAAAGGATTGACTGTTTCTTACCTAGGCTGCGGGATGAGCTTTTCAAACAGACAGTCATTCAAGGTACTAAGGACTGAGAAACCTTAAAAAAAAACAGGTATTGGATTCGGTGCTTGCACCTTGTCTAGTACACAGCTGCCAGAGTAACTGGGTGCTGATGAAATTACATTTGCAGGAGGTTATGGGATCTTGGCACAAGGAGGGAAAACTGAGGGTAGGCAAAAGGAGTGAGCAAACTGATGTGTGGGCTCGATGCTTGTTTTGTTTTCCTAGATCCTGTTCCCAGCGTACCAATGGAGCAGCAGCATCAGAAGTCATTAGTGTCTGCCCTACCCCCTTCTCCTACAGGGGATGTGAGACCAGCTACTCACTTGGCTCCTTTGGAGAAGCCCTGTGAGCCAGGTACCAGTGGTGAGTCCCTTTTTCTTCTTTCTGGAATCATCTTCCCAGCATGGTGGCATAGGTCTGCTTTTATTTGGTTTAGCATAATCTGCAGTGACCAGGCCTCTGGTGGTGTGGAATTGTTGTGCTTCCAGATTGGTAGGTTGTGGCCTTCTTGCTGAGGTTATTGAGGTGGGGAGAAGTTGGGGCAGAATGCCTGTGGTTGACACCTACTCCTCAGGTCCTTGTAAGAAAGTACGTGGAAGGGACAAGTCTGAAAAGGACACTGAGTTGATCTTCAGCCCTGCTTAGCTTTGAGCTGAAAGGTGACTTTGTCAAGGCCTGTGTAAGGATGTATTTTGTCTTTTCCTTTTCCAGAGTGCGAAAGAGCCACTGCACCTGCTTCATCCACCATCAGCAGCTCTGCTTCACCTTCTTTTCCAACATCAGCTCCAGTAAAGACAAGCCCCGTTACAGACATACCTCCTACAACAGCACAGCCACCACTCATACTGCAGCCTCTTGCCTCTCCCCTGCAGGTTGGGGTGCCACCTATGACTCTTCCAATCATCCTCAACCCAGCCCTAATTGAAGCCACCTCTCCTGTTCCCCTGTTAGCTACTCCACGGCCCACTGATCCCATGACAACCTCTGAAGTCAATTAGTTTGAGGATGTCTGAGAACTGTCTGCTGAGGAAGCTCTGTGGGTGGAGGGTGCTGGCCAAATGTTCTCTGGTAGCGGGCATGTTTGTTTTAGAAGATGAGGCTAACCTGAGCAGAAGGGCTGCTGCCACAAATACCCCTGGAGCACATCACATTCTGCTCCCTTCTTGTGGCAACCACCTAAAAATATGCCTAGAAATCTTTGTATTGGAGGGGTATTCAGTTCCACTGATCAGTCTTCTTCCTGTCTTCACAATCTCAGGGGCCAGGCAATGCCCGCACTTAGCAGCCTGGGACCAAGCTGCCACCAGTTCATCTACTGAAGAGGGGAAAGTCTTTGATATCACACCAGAGAGGGTCTGCAGTATAGGAGTGCCTCTCAGATTATTCAGTACAGTTCCTGGACAATTCCCCAGGCATTCCCTAACTTTCCTGCCCACGCTTCTGGTCGCACTGCTTTGTTTGGGCTCTGCGCATGCCTGGGTTCAGCAGGTTGAGAATTTTACATAGAAATGTGGATTGCTTACACTGCAGCTCCCAGCTTACTACCTAGGGCTTCTTGTCTGCTGTAGCTACATGCTTTCCTTGTGCAACATGGATAACAGCAATCCCCATGCCAGGTAGGGAGTAGGTAGCCAGGAAGTCTGGTAAGGACAGCACTGCTTTCCTCCTTGCTGTAAATGTAATCAGGTTATCTGGCTGGAGAGAGCAAATTCAGAAAGCTCTACCTAGCTGAGCAGATGAGAAGGAAATGCAAAATTGCATGACTTGAGAGCGGAGCACTGTAGCCGTGCCTCAAACAGTGCTTGAGGAGCCACTCCCCTGGGGTGCACAGCAGTGCTGAGTTGAACACCACTCGCTGCTGCATAGGCCTCTTGGTGTTCAGCACCATTCCTCAGGAGAACTTCCTCTTCAGCTAGAGATGTGATCTGTGGCAGTGGCTGACAGATGCCCAGTAAGTCTGCAGTGCTTTTTCTTGGAAGCTCTACAGAGACTGCACCCTTCTGCATCTTCTAGTTGCTGGGAGCTCACCACCTTCTCCACCTAGAACATCCATGCAGCCGAGGCTCTGGTAGTCATTCTAGTGTTTCTGCCCACTCCTGGTGCCAGCAGAGCTGCTGCCTGGCAAGTGCTGTGTTTCCCTTCTTCCTCCTCTCTCCATTAGTTGGCTGAATTCTCAATAATATCAATCTTGGAAATCCCACTGGTGACTGGGAGGGCCATGGGCAGCACCCCAACCCCATGTATACTGTGCTGAGAGGAAACTATGGTTGGGGTGGGAGTACAACAAGTGTACATACAGAGTAAATGGCTACAAATCCAACGGACTTTTTACAATGTAATAAATACATCCTGTAAATGAATGCTCCAGTGTTGCACTACTTTTCTGTCATGGTTCTGCAGCTCAGAGCTTTGCGAGGAGTGGAGTTTAGTTGACAGGGTGGTGTGCCTGCCTACCAGTCCCCCAACTCCATGTACTGGGATCCTCCAAGACAGTGCTTTGTCTGCAGGGAGCACGGAGGGACCTGCCCTAACAGATGATAAGCACATGGGAGAGATGCAGTGGAGGCCAGCCATCAAGGGGCTAAGCAGAAAGGGTTCCCATCATAGTGTCCTGAGTTCAGCAGTAGCAGTCATTTTTCTCTTTCTTAGTAGCTGGTGCAGTGCTGTGGTTTTGACTTTTGACCTGGGAACAGTGCTGATAACACCGATGCTTTTAGCTACTGCTAAGTAATGTTGAGGCTGACCAAGGACTTTCTGAGCCTCATGCTCTGCCAGAGAGGAGGGGAAGCCAGGGGGAAGCAGAAACAGGACACCTGACCCAGCCTGACCAAAGAGGCATTCCATACCACAGCACGTCATGCCTACTATATAAACTGGGGGCAGTTACCCGCAAGGGTTAGATTATTGCTCAGGTCAGGCTGCGTATCGGTCGGTGGGTGGTGAGTGGTTGTATTATCTCCCCTTGTTAATTTCCATTATTATTATTTGTGGTAGCAGCAGTGGTTTGTGTTATACCTTAGTTACTGAACTGTTCTTATCTCAACCTGTGGGAGTTACATTCTTTCAATTCTCCCCATCTCTCCAGGAGTGGGGGGGGAAGGAAAGGAGGGGGGAGTGAGCGAGCGAGCTACGTGGCTGACTGAGCTTAAACCACGATAGACAAAGCCGAACTGCAACAGCTAGATTGCTGCTGCTTCTGGTAATAGTTCAGTGTCAGCTGTAAGATTCCTGGTGTTATGCTGGGATGTGCTCATGCACTGCCTGCACTGAAGGCAGAGAGTAGGGCTGAGGAGCAGGTGCCCAGCAGCATCTCAGCAAGCAGCCAGAACATAGACCCTAGTGACAACCCGGCTTGGGAGAAAGAAGCATTTTCCATCTGATGAGAAAGAAATCCTTGTTTCCACTGGCAGGATTTGGACTTGGAGAGAGGGCACGAGAGATCCTGGGCTCTTCCAGGGCTAATGCTTGCCATGGATATTGACAACCCCATATACTTCCCTCCTGATGTTTTCTACTTTGTCTTGTGGCAAAATCTACACAGTGCCCCTGGAGCTGTGTGTGGCACCAATGCCTTCCCTATCACAAGGATTCCAAGACACTTCTACGAACTTGATAAAGGGTTCAAAAACTTGGAGTATGTTTGAATTGCATGAGCAAAGGTCTGAATATTGTGTAATGGAAGAGTAACGTACATACTAGGACACTCTCGTTAATAAATCCTGGTTCCCTTTGTCCATTTCCACCATTCCTGGCATGCTTTCACTTCCCTTCCTTGTCCTCCACTGCTTCCAGATCGTGGTCTTCCAGCCCTTAGATGTCTTCATTCACGTATTTGAATCCTTGTGCTTCCCATGGCCCTTCTGTATCCAGCCCACTTCCCTGCCTTCTATTTCTGAGCCATCACTTCTGTTTATAGCTCTGTTTTTCTGAGCTGTCTCCAAAAATACTCACTGAAACCTTTAGATGGTTAACTTTGTAAACCACTGTTCAGTTGTCAAGTGCCTTGATATCAGCACATCCCCAGGAACTAGATGATCTTAAGGTCCTTTCCAACCCTAACTATTCTATGTTCCTCTGGTTCCCGGATGTTCCTTTCACTTCTTGGACTGTCAGCTGATGGCAAAGCTCAGTTTTCCTGCTGCCTGTTTGGGGGATGTTGTGTTTTAAACTGTGTTTGCAAACCCAGTTTCTACTGAGAGCATTGCATCTTAATTCAGACAATTGCAGTGCAAAGCAAAAGCCACCCACGGAAACTGCAGGAAACAGGACTGGAATGGAAAGAATGTCAACTGGAAAGACAGGATTGCACTTTAAACAATTTTCACTAGATTGTAAAACGTGAATAGATATGGACCAGAAAACCAAAAAATATCGTTGAATGTTGTTTGGATTTTGCAATAATGAGGTTTCATGTGTTACAGAGAAAAAATAGCAGGGAAAGGGTTTGAACAGGAAGGAGATACGAGTCAGCTGACAGGTACCGTGTGCTGTGATACATATTTTTATCAGTAAGGCTCCTGAACCCTACTTGCAACTTAAATTACATAAAAGAGAGTAATACTGCCCAGTGGCTGTTGGGGAGGAGCAGTGCTCACAACACTGGCCTTCAGGTTTGTCCCAGCATATACTTTTTCTCGGTTTGGATTTTCCCATTCTTACAGGTCTAACTCACTGTTTTCCAGAGGAGGCTGGACAGGCATCACTGTAGTTTGGATTTACGTACCCCTTCTACTCCTATTTACATCAAGAACTTCCACCGCTGAAACAGAACAGAAATAAGTACTGGTATTTAGTGTGTGTTAGTAGGATGTGCTATGTGGAGCTGGTGTTTTCCTCCTTGGTGTGAAGCTTCCTAGTGCGAGAAAACCCTGTGGAAAGATAAGCCCTGGATTTAAAGCAAATTTGGCATTGCAACGTGTGAATCAACGCTCTCTTTAGTTTCAATTTTTAAACTGAATCTGAGCATACTTAGAAGACCTGGTCTGTAAGGTCTCTGTGAAGTATGGTTTTGGCAGTTACCCTCGGTTGCTGCACTCCTCTGTTACAGGGCCCGAAGCATCCCCACAGGTCGGTGCTCTGCTCCTTCGCACCCGCCCTGCTCAGGAGGCAGCCGCCGGAGTTTGTGCTGCTCTCCCCCGGCCCGAACACGACCTCAGTCCCGTCACGGCTCTGGAGGCGGCAGCATCTGCACCGCGGGCCCTACGCTGCCCGGCAGCGCTCCCAATGCCGCCTGTCCCCGCGGCTGGGTGGCTGCCGAGAAACGGGGGTCCGCCAGCAAACGGAGTGCAGGAGCAGCGTCGGGAGCAAAGTTCTGGAGTGCAGCTCCTGCAGCAAAAGGTCGTGGATCCGATGCGCGGCACAGCAAGGAGAGACCCAGGAGAGGAGGTCGCCTGGAGCGTGATTCCCTGCGCAGGAAGACGAGATCCCCCGAGACTACAACTCCCAGTGTGCAATATTACTCCCCCGGTCGCCCAGCCCGGGTGAGCAGCCGGGCACGCATTGCTCCTCTCCCGTGCCTGCCAGGGCCGGTGCTGTTCCCAGGCGAGAGGCAGTGGAAGGGCGCAGGCGTGTTGAGCACCAGCCCCCCGGGGCCATGGCTACACCGGATGTTTTGGGATTTGGAAGCAAGCCTGCAAGCAGCCGCCGGGTGGGAGGGTGGCTTGCTGCCGAGCTGATGGGGATGTGGTGCTGCTGTGGACTTGCTGGGGAAGTCGTGCTTCCTCTTCTCGAGTTTTCCACGAAAATTTTCTCTGGGCAGCAGCGTTGGTGGGTGGCTGCTAAATATAACCCTTCATTGAGCCGTGTGTAGAGTGTCAGGGAAGGGAGAGGTCAGGCTAGCCAGGTCGGGATGGTGCAGGCGCTTAGTGGCTTGTGGTGCGTGAGGCCTCTGGGGCGTCTGTTAGCCATTTAGTGAGTACACAAGTTTCATAAGATTTCCTCCTGAAAATGCAAGAGCTTTTTCTCTATAAATAAACAGAAGTCTCAGTATCTGAC